>OX393550.1:45721859-45746859 GCA_947650365.1 Chamaelirium japonicum
CGATTCCTTCTCCGTCGAAGTAACCATGATTGGTGAAAGAATTTTGTATTGCAACCCCTATCCTTCAACCAGTGGATCCTTAGTTTTTGCTGCCACTTGATCAAGCTCTTGCGTAGCTAGTACACCTTGAAATTTCTGCATCGAAAACTATTAGCCCGAACCGGAAGCAATCAAAATATAGATGACTTCAAATAGTCGCCCCGAGCCACGGAATTACCGTGGTTCGGGGTCCAGCTAACAACACATGTCCCCACCCGTTCGATCAACCGACCCTTATGATAGGAGCCCCCCTAGGGTTCTCTCGGCGGCTTGTAGATCTCAATAATCCGGAACTATCCAATCAGACGAAAATAACAGATGTCGATGGTCGGACCCCGAACCACGATGATACCGTTGTTCGGGGCGACTAAGTTAAGGGCTTTAATCAAAATATGTCTACCCAAAGCTCTAACTCGGTTATCAATATTACTAACCGCCTCCATATTCCTAGTTAAAAAACAATCCATTAGCAATACGTCTTGATCGAAGGTGGTGATGGATCCCTTCCAGGTTATTCCAAGCTATCGCAACCATTGCAAAAAGATTCCCTTGATGCAGTCAGAAATGTTCAAAATGAAAAGGTCAACAAACGTTGCAATTCGAGGCTCAAGTCTAATCGCAATTGGACAGTGATCCGAGGCGATCCGAGGAAGATGGAGAACCAAAGCATCAGGAAGCCGGTCAATCCAAGATGCTGGGACAAAAAAACTCTTTATCAATAAGTTCCAACACTCATCTCGAAGAAGAATCCATTGTTTGACCAAATTTACATATTTATTACCCCTAAGTTCAATGCCACAAGAGATGTACTAAAAATAAAAATTAAAAAAGTTGGAGGTCAAACAAGCAGTTCGAATAAAAACAGCCCCGGAATCACAATTGACCACCACATAAACAAAGGGACAAGGAAAGAAAGGGGAGGCAACTGGTTCGAACCCTTGATCCGGTCCTCGGCCTCAATGATTCATCAAGATCAGGAATCGTCATGCTTATGGTAGGGATTGGATGGTCAGGATTCATAGTCCAGATTTTTTCCATGCTATCCTTAGTATATAAATCGAGGGAAAGCAAGAAGTGTGGTAAAAAGAAAAGAGGTTACCTTGACTTACCCCCCTCCCATTTTGATGATGCATTTTGGGTTATCCCAAAATTATTCAATGTTAGGATTACCTCTTATTTTTTACCGAAACGTCTACCGGACATCCAAAAGAAGGGGTAATCCTAATATTGAACAATTTGAGAGTAACTCAGACCGCATTATCAAAATGAGGGGTAAGCCAATTTTTTTTTTTTTTTTGTTAATTCAATTCAATAGCAGAGAGGGAGCGAAAGCTCCTCAGTGACTTCTTTTATAATCATCTCTTATTTTCGAAAATGACCCCTCCGTCACCACCAAGGTCTAGGGTTCCATCCTGGGTTGAGATCACGAGTACAAGAGAAATGGCAGAATCATGGTGTGCCGCAGAGGGGTTTGAAGGTCCCCTTCAAGACTTGGATTCGGAGGACGAGCCATTCTCTCATTGGGGATCAATCTATTGATGACGGTGATCGATTTTTCGGTGAGCGACATGTTCATAGTCTTTCGTCTGCACGAGGCTCATCTGTTCCCGAATCCAACTGAGCGCCTTAGTAGATCCTTCCCCACCGCTTCCAAATCTATGATCACTCGTTCCTCCGATCTCTGTTGGTTCTCATGATGAATAGTATCCTTGTATTGATGAGTTCTCTTTTATCCGCAAAGAATTATTATCACCAATCAAACGCTAATTGGGCTGCTCGAGATAGAAATCACCTTTTTTTTATTTTATTCAGATATAAAAAAATGTCTATTTTTTTGGCCTATTTTTGACTTTCCCCCCATTTGGATAATGTGTTTTGTGTTTACCGCCCCCCTCGTTTCACGGTCGGTAGACGCTTCCATCAAAAATTGGGGGGGGGGGGGGGGGGGGGGAGGGTAATCCTTATTTTGAACAATTTAATTGGTAACACAAAACGAATTACCAAGATGGTAGGGTAAGTCAAAATAATCCTAAAAAAAGGTGGACATGTTAAATCTCTTTATAGGAGATGCTTATAATCTTCAGTCCCCACAATATGTTGGTTTAAGCTCAAACCATCCCGGAAAGCTATACTATTTTACATTAATCCCTTATTGACTTTTCAAATGATAAAAACGGGAGTAGGGAGACCAGCCTCATTTGTCTTTATACTAGTGCATGCACGTGCTTGTCGGCACTGCAGTTGGCCGCCTTCGGCGACAACACATATGTCGGCACTGCAGCGGGCCACTTTCGACGGCAACACACCTAAACATCTTCGGCAACAAAACACTTTCGACGACAATTCATACGGACACCCATTTACTCGCCCGTGCTGATTGGCACGAAGCGGGCGCCTTCGGTGCGACCAACTCCCCCACCCTCTATAATCGATCAATCACAGTTATCTCTATTCGAACGGATTCCTCGAGATCGACCCGATGATTTGGGGAACGTGGCTGAAATTTCAGCAGGCGGGTTTATAGCCGTTGATGTGAACAACGATCACGGGATGAACGGTTAGGTTTAGTGCAGTTTAAATGGGCCGGGACTTTAGGGGTTTAGTGTAGTTTAAATGGGTCGGGATTTAAAACCAATAGGAGAGACCGAGGTGATTGATGGGGAAATAAAGATAGTGAGTTGATATCTGAACGAATTATTAGACCTATTCGGTCCATTTTTGTCCATCAGCTTGTCTTAGTCAATTTCCGTTTGGCCAGTCTATATAAGATGGATTCCCACTCTTACAGAGGGCGCTCTGTCATCTGTGTAGCTATGGAGTGGTTTCAGGACCTTAACCCGTTGCACGTCCTGTTATCCGTGGTGGTCCCTCTCGGGCTCTGGCTACTTCTGTCGACGAGGGGGCGGCAGCCGGGGAGGCCGAAGCTCCCACTGCCCCCGGCGCCGCGGGGGCTGCCGATTATCGGCCACATGCTGATGGTGGAACGCTTGTCCCACCGCGGCCTGGCGAAGCTGGCGGAGAAGTACGGCGGCCTGTTCCACCTCCAGCTCGGCTTCCTCCGCACCGTGACCGTGTCCACCCCGGAGATGGCCCGACATGTCCTGCAGGCCCGAGACATCGTGTTCGGCAACCGGCCCAACACCATCGCGTCCGCCTACCTCAGCTACGACCGAGCCGACATGGTCTACGCCCACTACGGCCCCTTCTGGCGCAAGCTGCGCAAGCTCTGCTTCGTCAAGCTCTTCAGCCGCAGGCACGCCGAGTCCTGGGCCTCCGCCCGCGACGAGGTGGACGTCGCCGTCGCTGAAACCGCGGCGGCCGCGGGAACCGCGGTCAACATCGGGGCGCTCGTCTCCAACCTGACAATGAACATCACCTACAGGGCGGCCTTCGGGACGCGGAACCACGAGGAGCAGGAGGAGTTCATCGCCATCCTCGAGGAGTTCTCGAAGCTGTTCAGGGCGATCAACATCGCCGACTATGTCCCGTGGCCCAAGTGGATCGACGTGCAGGGCCTCAACAAGCGGATGAAGACGGCCCGCGCATCCCTCGACCGCTTCATCGACAAGGTCATCGACGGCCACATCAAGAACCCTAAGGCAGCCGACGCCCCGGAGGCCGACATGGTCGACGAAATGATCGCCTTCCTCGAGGAGCCGAACCAGAACAATGGGGAGGCCACCGGCGAAGATGATCTAAAGGGGAGCCTCAGGCTCAACAGGGATAACATCAAGGGCATTATCATGGTGCAACCTCTCGGCTTTATTTTTTTCCTATTTAATCTTAGGGATTATTTCCAGTTTCACCCATTACTATATGATATTTGGATATACCCCCTTACTTGACAAGGAATACACATAATAAATTTGACTTACACGCCCCTAACTATATGAGTTTTAGGCAAACCTTCTCATTCCATCTAAAGACCATATAACAATTTGAGGAGTAAGTCAAATTGGAGGGGTTTGTCTAATTAAGATCAATATGGGGGCTATGGCCAAATATCATATAGTAATAGTTTTGTGAAAGGGAAATTTATTCATACCCCAAAAATCTGTAATTAGCCCCCATTTCCAACAAACTTGAACACACCTATTTTTTTTTTTCATACCCCATTCCTATCCCAAAAATACCCTTCCCCCTTACACCCCACCTTCAATACACCCCAGTTAAATGGCCCGCCCCAACTTGGTTATACCCCAATCAAACACATACCCCCTTAAATATACTCTAATTATATGCACTCTTGAATACACCCCACTCTTACATAAACCCCATACAGTTGGCTGATACTTGAAGGCACAAGTAGAGCTGCAACTTGGGCAGGCCAACCTAAACCCAACCCGAGTCCAACCCGAACCCAACCCGAATTTGGGCGGGGCTAATCCGAGCCCAACCCGAATTATTTCTCCTCGACCCGACAGGACCCGACACGAAATTAGCGGGTCTGGGACAAGGCTAAACGGGTTCGGGTCGTAAACGGGTCGACACGATAAACGGGTCGGGTCTGGGTTTAGGGTCTGGACACGGTAGACCCGGAAAGACCCGTTTAGTATTCAACGGGTCGTGTCGGGTCGTGTCGGGTCGGGTCGGGTCTACCAGCAATCCAATACTATATTATATAATACCAGTGGGTCTTTTGGGTCAGGTCTGGTCAAGTCGGATTGGGTCGGATCGGGTCAACTCAATAGATCCGGGTGGTAAACGGGTCTTACCGGGTCTTATCGTGTCTACTTATTTATTAGCGAGTCGGGTACGGGTTTAGAATCTAGACACGATTAGTTAAATGGGTCGGGTCCGGGTCTAGGGGTTTTGGACACGACACGAAACTAGACACGACACGAACCCGACACGACTAGACTCATTGCCACGCCTAGCGCAACTTGGGCGGGCCAACCCGAACCCAACCCGACTTTGGGTGGGTTAACCCGAACCCACCCCGCACAACCCGGCCAACCCGACGGGTTGGGCTTGGGCTAAGTTTAAACAAACATTGGGTTGGGTTGGGGGTAGAAAAGACGCTGAGCAGGGGCTTTGGGGTTTGGGGTACAAAAAAAAAGGGCATTGTTGGTATTAAAGGATTGTTGAGTAAGTTATTGAGAAACGCTAGGGATACGGGGGCTAATTACAGATTTTTGGGGTATGAATAAAAATTCCCTTTGTGAAATTGTAAGTTAGAAAATCCCTAATTCTTAATCGCACCCACTAAAACACTATGTGCACCCAATTATCGGGTGCATCCAATCCAAAATTAAAAAGTACTTGGTGCACCTACACATTCCTTTTCTCTCACTTTATCCCTTCCTTTAATTTCCTTCTCGGAGTCTGTGAAAATCTTCACCATCATCACTATCATTAGTCCCATACAAGCCGTTGCTCCTGCTTCCCTCTTCTCCTTTCTCTTTCTTCCCCACCAAAACCCCAACGTATCGGCCCTTATTCTTCCTCTTCCTCTCCCTTCCCAATCGAAACCTTAATCTAGGTTTTGGGTTAGTGTTTCAACGGAGAAGATGGAGGGAGGAGGGAGGAGAAAGATGGAGTCGTGGTGAACCCAAATCTTATAATGTCCCATTTCCATGCCTCATCATTTACCCCCCAAGTCATAGGCATTCCATGCATCCATATCCGATCGGTGCCTCGCACTCAGTCCCAACCGGTAAGTAAAGAATTAAACGACTATGACTGACCCAACGACATAGGCTCCAGCTCGTACCTAATCATTACTATCTCTTTGCGTGTTGGTTGGGATTAAATACAATGCATCGATCAGATATTGATGCAACGGACGGCTGTGACTTGAACGGCAAAAGATGCATGGGGCAAAGAAAATGGGGTAGATGATTTTGGTTCGTGGGTTGTAGGCTGCACCAAGCAAACCTGCAGTTAATTGCTAGGGTACATGTACAGCTGATATTTTTTGGGTTATTTTTGACTTTGCCCCCAAAACTCTGCCTTGAATTGGACTTTACCCCTATCATTTCATTAATTAGACTTTACCCCCCAAAACTAAGTGTTTCGTCAGCTCACCATCTAAGAGAAAGGGTGAGCTGATGGAAAAGAAATAAAGTTTTGGGGGTGAGCTGACGGAACAGTTAGTTTTGGGGGGTAAAATCTAATTAATAAAATGTGGGGGGTAAGGTCGAATTCAAGGCAAAATTTGGGGGGCAAAGTCAAAACAACCCTATTTTTTTCAATGGTTAATTTGATTTTGCCCGACAAATTTTACCTTGAATTAGACTTTACCCCCCATCATTTCATTAATTAGACTTTACCCCCCAAAACTAACTATTCCGTTAGCTCACAATGGGTGAGCTGACGGAAAAGAAATAAAGTTTGGGTTATTTTGACTTTGCCCCCCAAACTTTGCCTTGAATTAGACTTTACCCCCATATTTTCATAATTAGACTTTACCCCCCAAAACTAACTGATCCGTCACTCACCATCTACGAGAAAGGTGAGCTGATGGAAAAGAAATAATGTTTTGGGGGGTGAACTGACGGATCAGTTATTTTTGGGGGGTAAAGTCTAATTAATGAAAATATGGGGGGTAAAGTCTAATTCAAGGCAAAATTTGGGGGGCAAAGTCAAAATAACCCATAAAGTTTTGGGGGTTGAGCTGACGGAACAGTTAGTTTTGGGGGGTAAAGTCTAATTAATGAAATATGGGGGGTACAGTCTAATTCAAGGTAAAATTTGGGGGGCAAAGTCAAAATTACCCTTTTTTGATTTTTAAGCTATGGCCACAACAATGATAAAAAAGGGTGGGAAACTCGGGCTGTGTGAAACGGACTGCTGCGATCAGTGCCACCTCAGGATGGCCTGGTCCGGATGGTTGAATTAATAACATGCAGGTTTTCTTCTCTTGTATTTGTTGTCTTTCTCAACGGTGCCTCTCCGTTCTGCACTTCATGACTTCATCCCGCGACGGAGCAGGATGTGATGTTCGGCGGAACCGAGACCGTGGCAACAGTGATCGAGTGGGCTCTGGCGGAGCTGCTGAGGGCCCCCGAGGAGCTGAAGAGGGTGCAACAGGAGCTGGCGGATGTGGTCGGGCTGGACCGCAAGGTCCACGAGAGCGACCACGACAGGCTCCCCTACCTCAAGTACACCGTCAAGGAAACCCTCCGGCTCCACCCCCCGATCCCGGTGATACAGCACGAGTCGGCCGAGGACTGCGAGGTGGCCGGGTACTCCGTGCCCGTTCGGACACGCGTGATGATCAACACGTGGGCCATTGGTAGGGACAAGTCGTCGTGGAAGGACCCGGACGAATTCCGTCCCTCCCGGTTCGCGCCGGGCGGGGAAGGGGAAGGCATCGACTTCAGGGGCAGCTTCTTCCAGCTGATCCCGTTCGGGTCGGGCCGACGGTCGTGCCCGGGGATGCAGCTCGGGCTGTACTCAGTGGAGCTAGCGCTGGCGCAACTCCTCCACTGCTTCAACTGGGCATTGCCGGATGGCATGAAGCCAGCCGACCTCGACATGCAGGACGTTCTGTTCGGCCTCACAGCGCCGAAGGCCGTCCGGCTTGTTGCGGTCCCCACGCAGCGCATCACCTGCCCCCTCCTCTGATGGATATCTACTGGCCGGCTCCACCTTGACTTGAAAAATACCCTAATAAAAGCCTTGTAAGCTTTCACAGAAATATCAACTTCTTAAGTTGGGCCCACGGCCTTCTGAAGATCGATCGCTTTTCCATGAAAAAAAAAAAAGATAAAAAAGTTCGGCGGTGCCCGGCCATTTAATCGGCAGAGATTTGAGAGGCTTTACAACCAAAGGAATGCAATAGTAGCAGAAGGAATAAAACTTCAACCATGTCGTAAATGTGACGAGAAATATTAAAAAACTCGTCTTAACACCCTCAAAAACATTCGCCGGCCTTGTTCGATAACGCTGAAATGAGATCTGCGGATCCGTGTTTCGAACTTTTATCATAATTTCTATGTTTGATAATGCTAAAGCGGTTTTGTCTGGACCCGTCACTACAAGAAAGAGGTTTATTATCGATATAATATTTTATTACCGTCGATAATAATAAATTTTTTACCGACAATAATTAATAATATCTTCCGTCGGTATAATAACTTTGATATGAATTATGTTGTGTAGTACTTTCCAAATGAAAACCTTCACCCGCTAAAGACATTTTACCCTCCATATACAAGTCCAAGGTTTGTTATAGACCAATCTATTAGGACTATCGGATTGGTTAATTTAGCAAAAAGAAGGGGGTTTTTTACAAATTAACCCCTATAATCTTTTTTATTTAAATATTAACTCCTATAAAGTTAATATTTACATATAAACCTCTTAAATCATCCAATATTTATATATCAACCCCGGCCTACAGGTAATTAGTAGGCAACCAAAATTAAGGAATATTTCTAAAATATTCCTTTACTCAGCTGTTATTTTATTAATCTAAAGGGAAAATAACCGATTTAACCATGGTTTTAATTACTTAATTTGATATATCTTTATTGGACATGGACTTAATCCAAAACAAACACAGACATAGCCCCAATTTAACTTTGACCTAATCTGAAGAATTCACATATTGGAGCGGTATTTACAGAGTTTAGATAAAATATTAAGGATGAAATCAAAAATATTCTCTCGCTTTGGATGTCAGCTAACTGCAGGGGTCAATATATAATATTTGAATGAATAGAGGGGTCTATATGCAAATATAACTTTGATAGGGGTTTATATGTAAATAAAGAATATTGTAGGGGTTGATTTGTGAAAAGCCTAAAAAAAGGCCATAAGTCATTGAAAAAATAAAGAAAAATTTAAGTTATATTAAAAAGCCATTGGGTCATAAATCATAGTATGTAGTTCCCATCAACCATAAACCTCATTCGTTAGATTAAATCCAACAGTTGGGGAGCAATTGGACTTTGTTGTGAGTTTGCCTTTTGGCTTGGAGTTGGCAATAATGGAGATAGTGTTTGGAAAATACTTGTATTATTATTCACCAAAGCCCCCTATATATAGGCATAATATGTCATAGGGATAGAGACGGGGTAAATCTCTAAATCCCTTGAATCCAGGGGTCTTTATCCGGTGGGCATCCATATCCGATGTAACCACCGTTTCATAACACTCCCCCTTGGATGACAACCATTTATCAATGATTGCCTCATTAAAACCTTTCATGGAAAAACCTAGTGGGAAAAATCCTATCAAAGGAAAAAGAGTACAAAGTTAGCTCTTCAGGAACAAGTTCTTCAGGAACTATGGTGGGTACGCATAATGCTGCCTCGTTAAAACCTTTGATAGGAAAACCCTGTGGAAAAAATCCTACCAAAGGAAAAAGAGTACAGCGTGCATAAATTTGCATCTTCAGGATGCTCTCCTCCTACCTATTACATTACCACTAGTACATCTCTCCCCCTGATTATATCTCCTCCTGATTATATTATTACATTTCTCCCCCTGATTATATCTCCTCCTTATTACATCAATTTGTTTGGTGATTGAACCGTCGCAGTCCGATGTCGTACACCATCTTCTGGAAAAGTAGACTTGGGCAAATCTTTGATGAAGAGATCCGCAAGATTGTCGCTTGACCGTACTTGCTTGACTTCAATCTCCCTTTTCTTCTGAAGCTCGTGGGTGTAGAAAAACTTTGGTGAGATGTGTTTTGTTCGATCTCCCTTGATGAAGCCAGCTTAAATTTGAGCAATACATGCGGCATTATCTTCGTGGATAATTGTTGGCTCTTTGGTAACTGATGCCAACTGGCAACTGCTTCTGATATGCTGCACAAGTGACCTCAACCATATGCATTCTCTACTTGCTTCATGCAGGGCTAATATTTCAGCATGGTTCGATGATGTAGCCACAAGTGTTTGTTTGGTCGATCTCCAAGAAATAGCTGCATTGTTATTCAAAAATACATACCCTGTTTGGAATCGACCCGATCAGAGAGAAAACCTGAATCTGCATAACCAATCAAGTAAGGAGTACCACAAGAATAAAACAATCTCATATCAATGGTTCCTCGCAAATATCTAAATATTTGTTTCATTCCATTCCAATGCCTAAGAGTACGTCGGTTCTGAACTGTATCTAGCCAATAGATTAACAGAAAAACATATATCTGGTCTAGTATATTGAGTTAAATATAATAAAGCACCAATAGCACTTAAATACGGTTTTTCATAATCAAGAATAGTTTCATGTTCCTCTTTAGGTCTAAATGGATCTTTATGAATATCAAGAGGTCTAACTACCATGGGAGTGCTTAGTGGGTGACATTTATCCATATTAAATTTCTTTAATAAATTTTTAGTATATAACGATTGATGTACTAAAATCTCACTAGAGCTACGCTCGATCTGCAGGCCGAGACAAAACTTAGTATCACCAAGTTTTTTCATTTCAAACTCTCTTTTTAGATAATCAGAAGTTTTCTTGAACTCTTCAGGAGTCCCAATTAAGTTTATGTCATCCACATAAACTGGAATTATAGTAAATCCATTTTCTGATTTCTTTATGAAAATGCATGGGCATATGGGATCATTCTTATAACCTTCCCTAGATAAGTATTCACTAAGGCGATTGTACCACATCCTTCCGGATTGCTTCAGGCCGTACAATGCTCGTCTTAGTTTTATCGAGTGCGCACTCTTTGATGTTGCTTCAGGCAACTTGAATCATTCTGGGACTTTTGATATTGCTTCGGGCAACTTGAATCCTTCTTGGATTTTCATATAAATATCTGTGTCTAGGTTCCCGTATAGGTATGCCGTTACGATATCCATTAGTCTCATCTCTAGTTTTTCAGAAACTGTGAGACTAACACTACACCAAAATCAGGATTTAGTAACACAGCCAACTGTTATAAATATGTTTAGTAACCCAAAAAAACCGTTAGGAATATGGCGTTACAGATATTTGTAACACTATTTGTAACAACCGTTACTAATTGACCGTTACAAATTGTCTGTTTTGGTGTAGTGTAATGAGATATCTAAATGTAACTATATCCATAACATGGGAATATGTCTCTTCATAATCAATCCCGGGTTTCTGCAGGAATCCATGGGCTACAAGCCTTGCCTTATATCTATCGATTTTATTATTTTCATTTTTTTTCCTTACAAATATCCATTTGAAACCTACAGGGTTCACATTATTTGGTGTTTGTACTATAAGTCCAAATACTCCATGTTTCTTGAGAGATTCAAGTTCAGCTTGAATAGCTTCTCTCCATTTTGGTCAATCAGTTCTATGTCGACATTCATATATACTACGTGGTTCATTATCTTCATCATCGCCCTTTATTATTTCAATAGCTGCTTTGTATGCAAATATGTCATCGATGACTATTTTCTTTCGGTCCCAAATTTTACCCCTCATATGGAATATTGAGATCTCATTATTTGGTACCGGTACCTTATCCATAATCACTACAGGGATCTCTTCAGGAGTTTGAGGGAAATTTAGCCGTTGGGAAATATTTTCTTCTAGAAAAATATGGTCAATAATCTCTTCTGGAGTATTATGACTAGGTTCTTCTGGAACCTCAACTTCTTTTGGAGTTTCAGGGCATGATTTCTCATTCAACTTCCTCTTCCGGGGAACTAAATCTTTGGAACCTATAGATCTGCCACGTTTCTGACGTGCAGCAGTTTCATTAGTGGAAGTTGGAATATTAATTCTTGCAGGTACATTCTTGGCTGGAACAAACGACTTATTTATATTAGTTGCATCATTGAAGGCATCAGGTAATTGATTTGCGATATCTTGCAAATGCAAAATCCTTTTTACTTCTACCTCGTATTGGGGAGATCTAGGATCTAGATGAGACATAGTGAAAGTATTCCACGATAATTCATGCTGTTCTTCAGGAACAGGTTATTGCCTAAAAACTTCTTTATCTCCCCCTAACGGCGGGAAGACTGTCTCATCGAAATGACAATCTATAAATCTAGCAGTAAATAGATCACCTGTTAAGGGTTCTAAGAATCTTATGATTGAATATGAGTCAAAACCTATATAAATCCCCAATCTACGTTGGGGACCCATCTTAGTTTTATTTGGAGGGGGAATAGGAACTTGCACAGCACATTCAAACTTTCTAAGATGAGATATATTGGGCTGAATACCTGACACAAGTTGTGCAAGAGAAAAATTATGGTATGAAGTAGGTCTGAGTCTAATAAGATTAGCAGCATACAAGATAGCATGCCCCCATGCAGAAATTGGAAGTCTGGATTGTAAGAGTAATGGTCTAGCTATTAATTGCAAGCGCTTGATAAAAGCTTCAGCAAGGCCATTCTGGGTATGGACATATGGGACAGAATGTTCGACTTCTATTCCTATAGATGTACAGAAGTCATTGAAGATTTTAGAAGAGAATTCAGCTGCATTATCCAATCGGATAGATTTGATTGGGTTATCAGGAAATCTAGCTCTAAGTTTGATTATTTGGGATAATAATCTAGCAAATACTAAATTTCTAGTGGAGAGTAGTCTCACGTATGACCATCTAGTAGATGCATCTATTAGGAGCATAAAATATCTAAATGAACCACTAGGAGGGTGTATAGGACCACAGATATCACCTTGAACCCTCTGTAGGAAGGTAGGTGATTATGTCTCTATTTTCTGAAAGAAGGTCTTGTGATTAACTTTCCTTGAGAACAAGGGTCACAAAAATGGTCATTTGGAAAAGTCAAACTTCGATTGTTAAGAGGATGACCATAGAAATTGTGAATGATCTTTCTAAACATACCTGACCCTGGGTGACCTAATCTATCATGCCAAAGGACCAAATCTTCAGGATTTGTGAACTTCTGGTTCAAGTCAGTGGCATAGGACTCCATAACCCCAATGTGGGTAAAGTATAATCCTAAAGATAGGTTTGAGCATTTTTCTCGTATGGAAATATGCTCTCCGTTCTTAGATGTGATGCAGAGGTATTCTAGATTGCCTTCATTTGTAGTTTCTAAATGATATCCATTTGCTCGGATGTCTTTGAAACTCAGTAAATTTCTTCTGGAATTTTCTGAGTATAGAGCATCCTTAATTAGCAAATGAGTACCATTTGGTAAAAGAATATGGGCTCTTCCGGATCCTGTAACTATGTCAGTAAGGCCAGCCACTGTAGTAACTATACGTGAATTATATTCAAGATTTGTAAAGAATTTTCTATGTTTCAGTATGGTATGTGTTGTTGCGCTATCTATCAGGCAAATCTCTTTGCAGTTGGTCATCGTTCCTAAATGATAAGCTATGAGTCAATAAATACCATAAGAGAAGTATCAATGATCAAACTTCCTAACACAATTTCTAACTATAATCACCAGAACGATAATATAAATATCCAACATATTATAAAAATTACTTAACAATGTCTGACAGAATAAAACTACTAAGTAATGTCTGACTGGAAATAAAAACTACTTAGCAATATTTGACAGAAAATAAAGATTACTTAGCAATGTCTGACGGAATAAATAAAAGGAAAACTAAAGTCTTCAGAGATCCCAAGATTCAGGGATTTAATGTGCCATCGTCTAACTCATCAAAGTAATCTGAACTTTCCAGGTACGATGTCTTCAGGGCATCGGTCTGCTTCTGGTAATCTTCAGGCCACTCATTGTTATCTTCATTCATATTTGTCTCTGCAGGTACCCCTGTACTTTTGTACTTATTCTTCTCATGTTTACTAGCACGGCAGGTTCTGGACCAGTGTCCTTTCTTTCCACATTCAAAACATATGTCCCTCTAATCTTCAGGTTTAGAGGGATTTTTCTTTTCTAGATTCTGAGGAGCAATCCACTTGTTTTTAAAGTGAGTGTCCTTCCTAGGACCATAGTAATCATCTCTTCGAGGATGATTATGGCGTCCACCTCTTCCAGGATGATTTCTACCTCTTCCATGGTAGTTATTGCGCCCTCCTCTGCCGTGTCTTCCACCTCTACCTCTACCTCTACCCCTACCTTGGTAGAAATCATTGGCGTTTGCTTCTGGCAATGCCAATGATCCAGTGGGTCTAGAATCATGATTCTTTACCAGTAGGGTATTATGTTCTTCAACGATCAGGAGAACTTCTATGAGTTCTGAGTACTTCTGGTACTTCATCCCCCTGTATTACTATTATAAAATGATGTTATTTGGGTGGAAGGTAGAGAGTGTTTTATCGATCATCTGAGCATCGTCTATTTTCTCCTCACAAAGCTTCAGCTTGCTGACGATGTTGAGTAACTTCGAGTTGAACTCAGCCACAGTCTTGAAGTCCTAGAACCTGAGGGTGAACCATTCGCTCTTTGCTGTAGGCAAAGTGATCATCTTCTGGTGATCGTAGCGTTCCTTGAGTGCCTTCCAGAGATCTGCTGGATCTACTATGTTCATATACTCATTCTTTAGATCTTCGTGTATGTGGTGCCTAAGGAAGATGAGGGCTTTAGCTTTTTCATCCGGTTTCAATCTATTCTCTTCTAGAGCTTTCTCTAAGTTCTTCGCTTGTAGATGTAGCAAACTATCTACTCGCCAATTCAGAAAATTGCTTCCATTGACATTTAATGCATGGAAGTCTAATTTTGTAATGTTCGACATCTGAAGATTTAATGAATATTAACATTAATTACTATAATTACCATATTCAACATATAAGTATGTAGAGATATATTATAGAAAACAATTTGACATATCAAGTACAAAGCCTATTAATACTGGGTACGTATTAATAGGGTCCTTTTAGAAACAATTGCAAAGGTAGAGCGGGTTCTATGGAACCGTCATGCGCCTTGCCAAGCTTTTCTAAAAGGTTCTAATTACCTAAAGTACATTTAAAGAAGAAAATAACAACTTATGCATATGGAATATGTAAGAAAACACAAGATATAAGTGCATCGTAAAGTCTGTTACAATTAAGGACAATTTTGTCCTTATTTGTAAAACAGATATTGCATATTGATCCCTTAGGGGCTAAATAGTTAAATACATAAACAATATATATGAAATAGCAAAATCTGACCGTACAGATGCTTCCGGAACGGTTCGGATACCCAAAATCCATATATGGATTGAGCAATTTGGCTATAGATCGGTCTTAGAAAAGAGTATTTAAATGAATGGTGTATATCAAAATAGGCAATCAAATATATGTGAGTGCGTATAAGGATGGACGGATCAAATCTGTTAAACAAACAGTTGGGTCGGGTCTGTATAAATCACAGTCGGGTCGGGTCTGTGTAAACACAGTTGAGTCGGGTCTGGTGTAACAGAGTCGGGTCGAGTCCGCCATTAATACAATCGGGTCGGATTCGGTTATAATTGGGTTTAAAACCCAAATAGATCAACACTGTTTATCTTCTCCGATTAAATCGGAGAGATAAAAGAAAACTACTGTTCATCTGTGCTGGCCTCAGCCGATCGTGTGTGTCGCCGGCCACTGCCGTTCGCTTGCGTCACCCAAGTGCAGCCTCACCCACAGCCGCGAGGTCCGGCGAGCTACACCTGTTGCAGCGGTAGGTCATTTGACCGGCGGAGGTGCGTGCGAGGTCCGGCAAGTTGGTCACGGTCGCTCGACATCGGCGGAGGCGCGCGCGAGGTCCGATGTGTTCAGGGTCTCGGCCAGAGAGGCCGATCGTCTTAGGGGAAAACGTAAGCACGGTCGGAGGAGGCTCCGACCGGCTACGACAATATGCGAGAGGGGGGGTTTCATCGGGCGTACCTGGTTGGCTGTTGCGATGGGCCGGAGTTGGAGAGGACAAGAACCGGAGACCGCACGGGACGAGGTCCGGAATGAGGGAGAACGAGAGCCAGAGCCGGGTGAGAGTAGGTCTCTCTCTCTCTCTCTTCTTCTCTTCCTCTATCTTTGCGATGGGGTCTGCCGAGGCGGGGTCGAGATCTGGAGCCGGGGAGAATAAGAGTCGAGGCCGGATCGTGCGTTCTCATGCTGATAACGTGTTTGGAAAATACTTGTATTATTATTCACCAAAGCCCCCTATATATAGGCATAAAATGCCATAGGGATATAGACGGGGTAAATCTCTAAATCCCTTGAATCCAGGGGTCTTTATCCGGTGGGCATCCATATCTGATGCAACCACCGTTTCATAACAGATAGAATGATTTAGGATTTTTTTTTTAACGAATCAATCATGAACCTCATTCGTTAGATTAATTTCATCGGTCAGATATTGTCCCCATCGATCTTTTCTTTATAAATCGACACTATATTCTTCTCAATTTACATATAAACCCCTATAAAGTTAATATTTACATATAAACCCTTTAAATCATTAAATATTTATATATCGACCCCAATAGTTAATTGACATCCAAAATATTCCTTCATTCGGTTGTTATTTTATTAATCTAAAGGAGAAATAACCGATTTATCCATGGTTTTAATTACATAAATTGACATATGACTTAATCCAAAACAAATACGACCATAACCCGAATCTAACTTGGGCCTAATCCGAATAAATGTCACATTGGAGGGGTATTAATAGAGTTTAGGTAAAATAGTAAGGATGAAATCAAAAATATTATCTTGTTTTGGATGCTAGCTAACTGCAGGGGTCAATATGTAATGTTTGAATAAATTTAGTGGTTTATATATAAGTATTACTTTATAGTGGTTTATTTGTAAATAAAGAACATTATAAGAGTTGATTTGTAAAATGTCCTTTATATTAGTCAATGCTTAGCTGTCGATATGCACTCGTGAGTCGTGCCAAGACCTGGGGAAAATTTTCAGCACGCATTGCATAGTGCTGGAAATATACTCATGTGTATTGGAATGGGACAAGTGGCAAACCGCCCTCGTCTCATTTCGACAACTTTTTTTAGAGGGAAAATTTTGGCAAAGGGCATTAACGCTCAGACGTTTTGGCTCCCATACCCTTGTCTCATTTTATCCAACTGAAAGTGTGCCACTTGTCCAATTCTGATATGTGTGCGTACATTTCCAACGCTATGCAGTGCGTGCTGAAAATTTCCCCCAGGATTTGGAGAGCATTTTTGCTCTCTGAATGATTTGCTACACTTGTTTACCATCCAATATTAGTATGCCACGTACGTAGGCCATTAAAAGACCAAGCACAACAGGGACTGCATGCTACCAAACGACTGGCCCATTGTACCCTTTTCAATGCACGGCATGGCACACGGGTATATCAAACAAGTGCATCAAATTAATCTAGGGAGCAAAACTGATCTCCAAAGTATTGCACGTGAAATTTAAAAAAAAAAAATTATGCACTTAAATAGGTGTTTGGATGTTTTTTTTTTATTATTTGAGTGTGACTTAGTTGTATGGCACACAAAGGGGATGTTATGGAGAGAACTCCTTGTATTGATTTCATTACATAAGATCTACCTCTCGTTATATAAGGAGAAAAAGCACATCATTACAATACCACAGCTAAGATGGGACTAAGAGATCTCCATCGGCCTCGCTTGAGACCATTGACCCACCAAAAGTGGTTACGGAGTAGCTTTTGACGCCCTCCAACGGCCTCTCTTAACCATCACTATAATATTTATTTTCAACTCATGACACTCGCCCCATTTGCTAGCTTGCTTGAGAATCATCAGATTTTATAAAGTAGGTAGTGGGTAGGTAAACAATTGGAGTATGAGCAAAATCCACTCACCAAATTTGTTTATGTGGCAATAATAGCTTATCATATTTAGCTTTTAGCTAGCAAGGGAGGTAATTGGAGATGCTCTAATAGTAACTTTACATCTAATACCCCCATCAAAATGATGTAAGGTATAATCCGACATTACTTTTCTTAATAAAAAAAAAAATTACATCAAATATTCTCATTTTTATTATGTTAAGTAAAGATAGTACCAGCCAGGACGACCTGCAAACAAATCGTCATGAAAACCCGATTGACCTGCAAGCAGGACAACCAAGGGAACCTAGCCAACCTGTAAGCAGGTCAATAGGGAAACTGGCAATGATCACTAAGGATCGGAGTGGGAGGAACCGGCGATGATGGAGGCCCGCAATAAAGGAGGCCGAAAGGGAAAAGATCGACTAAGAAAGGTGCATGTGGATGCGTGAGACGTCATTGGAGGCAAGCACTCGGTCGAAGTAAACACTTGATACCTCCTAGAAGATCTCAACCATCACAAACGAAGAAGAGAAGAAAAAAAAGTCGCAGCTCTGATAGGGTCGCACGACCAAAGAAAGAGACGACCCGAGAGCTGGCACAAGTGTGACCGGAGAGAGTAGATCCGAGAGCCCGTGCGACCAGGGAGAAAGAGGATAAGACAACGGCCAAGGAAAGAGACGTCAGAGGGAGAGAGAGGCTTGATCGGAAGGATGGAGAGGATCTCGATCGGTAGGGCACGGGTGGGCCGATAGAGCCTACGCCACAGATGGACCAGCAGAGCGTAGAACGCAGACGGGTCGGTAGAGCGTAGGACGTAGATGGGACGACAGAGCATTGGGTGCAAGGAATAGGCGATCCGATAGAGTGTAGGCGGACCGACCGGTAGAGCGCAGGTCGCAAGTATAGGGGGACTAGTAGAATGCAGGCGGACCGACTGGTAGAGTGCAGGGCGCAAGGCACAAGTGCAGGCACAGGTGGACCGATCGGTAGAGCACAAAGCGCAGGGCACAAGTACAGGTGCGGGCAGACCGATAGAGTGTAGGTGGATCGATCGGTAGAGCGCAAGGCGCATGGCAAGAGTGCAGGCGCAGGCAGACCGGTAGAGTGCAGGCGGACCGATCGGTAGATCGTAAGGCGCAATGAACGGGTGGTTCGACAGAGTGGAAGCGGATTGACCGATATAGCACAGGGCGTAGGACACGAGTGCAAGCGCGAGCGGACTGATCGATAGGGCGCAGGGTAAACGAGAGAAGTAGGGACATCACATGGCAAAGACGAGCAGGGATACCAGGATATATACCATTATCGAGATACACGCGTGAAAGGTCACAACCGTAGGGGACACCACAGCCAGGAGACACAGGTGGTTGTGAGGCGTAGACTTGCACGACTACTGAGGGTGCAAATAGGAAGCAGGACCACGAGAGAAGGAGAGAATGCGCCACGAGGGAAGGAGAGCAGGGCGCAATAGGTCACAACTGTAGGGGACACCACAGCCAGGACGCTAGCACACGTGTAGGGACACACTCGATAAGGTCTCGCACAGCCAGGACACACAGGGTCATGCACAGGGACAAACGATAGGTACACCCACGATATCGCAAGATCGATAGAGAGAACGCACACCATTACAATGCGGTGGGATGAGTATGGTGGGCTAAATGCGGTGGGATGAAAAGGGTTAGCTTAAATAGAGGTTGTCTGAATAAGGTATCTTTGAAAGCTCTGAGTTGTTACTCCTGATATCTCGATATCAAATGGGATCTCTGAAGGCTCTAGAAATCGGCGTGCGAGATCATGCCAGATCGTGCGGGAGTAGGGATCACACATACACGATGCCGATCTTATGATGCTGGGGAAGACGATCAGATTCGAACACAGCGTTGGAGATCTCGACATGCTTACGGGTCTGGGAGGTGCGAATCGATTTCGGACGGCACGAAGAGGTGTGGTCGGCTGGACGGCGAGCATATGCCCTGTGGCATCTTTGCTTCACACTCCTGGCATGCCTAGACGGCTCTTCTTCATGCCCGACCGGTGTTGATTTTTTGGACTTCGTCAGTAACCTCTCGTGCAATCTTTGCTTCACACACTCCGAATACACGATGCCAATGCGGTTGTACGTTTCACTTTCGGGTTGTCCGTCATGGTGCGGCTGTGATGCGCGCGGGCCCACGGGATAAATCTGAACTCCTCGTCGAATAGCAGGGGTGGAACGATTCATCTTTCATCTGCCGGCACAGCCCATCTGATATCTGACGGAGATAACCCGAGCCGTCTGATCAGCTGCGTCGTTTCGTATATGATATTCTTTTGATAACGGCGTCGAAAAGTCTGCACTCATTGGTCTTTATATTCCCTCACTCATAGAGGGCTCTGTCATCGGAGTAGCTATGGAGTGGTTTCAGGACCTTAACCCGTTGCACCTCCTGTTATCCTTGGTGGTCCCTCTCGGGCTCTGGCTACTTCTGTCGACGAGGGGGCGGCAACCGGGGAGGCCGAAGCTCCCACTGCCGCCGGCGCCGCCGGGGCTACCGATTATCGGCCACATGCTGATGGTGGAACACTTGTCCCACCGCGGCCTGGCCAAGCTGGCGGAGAAGTACGGCGGCCTGTTCCACCTCCAGCTCGGCTTCCTCCGCACCGTGATCGTGTCAACCCCGGAGATGGCCCGCCATGTCCTGCAGGCCCAAGACATCGTGTTCGCCAACCGACCCAACACCATCGCGTCCACGTACCTCAGCTACGACCGCGCCGACATGGTCACCGCCCACTACGGCACATTCTGGCGCAAGCTGCGCAAGCTCTGCGTCGTCAATCTCTTCAGCCGACGGCACGCCGAGTCCTGGGCCTCAGCTCGCGACGAGGTGGAAGTCGCCGTCGCTGAAACCGCGGCCGCCGCGGGAACCCGGGTCAACATCGGGGCGCTTGTCTCCAACCTGACGATGAACATCACCTACAGGGCGGCCTTCGGGACGCGGAACCACGAGGAGCAGGAGGAGTTCATCGCCATCCTGGAGGAGTTCTCGAAGCTGTTCACGGCGATTAACATCGCCGACTTAGTCCCGTGGCCCAAGTGGATCGACGTGCAGGGCCTCAACAAGCGGATGAAGACGGCCCGCGCATCCCTCGACCGCTTCATCGACAAGGTCATCGACGGCCACATCAAGAACCCTAAGGCAGCCGACGCCCCGGAGGCCGACATGGTCGACGAAATGATCGCCTTCCTCAGTGAGCCGAACCAGAACAGTGGGGAGGCCACCGGCGAAGATGATCTAAAGGGGAGCCTCAGGCTCAACAGGGATAACATCAAGGGCATTATCATGGTACGTATCAAACATCAAGGGCCCCCCAAATTTTGCCTTGAATTAAACTTTTACCCCCATAGTTTTATTAATTAGACTTTGCCCCCAATACTAAATATTCCGTTAGCTCACAATCTAAGCGAAAGGTTGTGAGCTGACGGAAAAAAAATAACGTTTTGGGAGTTGAGATGACGGAACAGTTAGTTTTAGGAGGTTAAGTCTAATTAATGAAAAGAGGGAGGGTAAAGTCTAATTCAAGATAAAATTTGGGGGGCAAAGTCAAAATAACCCTTTTTTGAATTTTAAGCTATGGCCACATCAATGCTTGTTAAAGCGACGGTAAAATCCTTGGAAAACAAAGGGGGGTAATTCGGGCTGTGTGAAACGGACTGCTGCGATCAGAGCCACGTCAGGATGGCCGATCCGGATGGTTGAATTAGTAACATGCAGGCTTTCTGCTTTTGTCTTCGTTGTCTTTCTCAACGGTGCCTCTCCGTTCTGCACGTCATGACTTCATCCCGCGACCGCGCAGGATGTGATGTTCGGCGGAACCGAGACCGTGGCATCAGTGATCGAGTGGGCCCTGACGGAGCTGCTGAGGGCCCCCGAGGAGCTGAAAAGGGTGCAACAGGAGCTGGCGGATGTGGTTGGGCTGGACCGCAAGGTCCACGAGAGCGACCACGACAGGCTCCCCTACCTCAAGTACACCGTAAAGGAAACCCTCCGGCTCCACCCCCCGATCCCGGTGATGCAGCACGAGTCGGCCGAGGACTGCGAGGTGGCCGGGTACTTCGTGCCCGTTGGGACACGCGTGATGATCAACACGTGGGCCATCGGGAGGGACAAGTCATCGTGGAAGGACCCGGACGAGTTCCGACCCTCCCGGTTCGCGCCGGGCGGGGAGGGGGACGGCGTCGACTTCAGGGGCAACTTCTTCCAGCTGATCCCGTTCGGGTCGGGCCGGCGGTCGTGCCCGGGGATGCAGCTCGGGCTGTACTCAGTGGAGTTGGCGCTGGCGCAGCTCCTCCACTGCTTCAACTGGGCACTGCCGGATGGCATGAAGCCAGCCGACCTCGACATGCAGGACGTTCTGTTCGGCCTCACAGCACCGAAAGCCGTCCGGCTTGTTGCGGTCCCCACGCAGCGCATCACCTGCCCCCTCCTCTGATGGATATCTACCCGCCGGCTCCATTTTGACTTGGAAAATACCCTAATAAAGACTCAGAGCTGGCCCTCAGGTTTTGGGGGCCCTAGACAAACTCCAAAAGTTGGGCCCCCTATACATATTAATACAAAGAAAAAATAATTAAGTATCAATAAATTTTTTTAGCAAGTATCAATACAAAATTTACTTTTATTGGAAAATTCTCTCTTTGGTTCTTGGTGTTTGTCATTTGGACTTGACTGTTGGCCCCCCTCCTTTAGTGTTTGGGCTTAGTTGTGGAGCCCCTATTAGTATAGATTAATTGGGGGTCATAGGCAACTACCTTGCCCGCCTACCCTCAGGGCCGGCCCTGTAAAACCTTGTAAGCTTTCACTGAAATATCAACTTCTTAAGTTGGGCCCACGGCCTTCTCGATCTCAACCTGGTGGTGGTGGCGGCAGTGTTGGCTATCCCGCCACCGGGTAGCGGTCTTGTTGCTAGTGCCAGGCTGTGGCGCCTTCTAAAGATCACTTTTTCATGAAAAATAAAAAGGAAAAAAAGTTCGTCAGAAATTTGAGAGGCTTCGTAATCAAAGGAATGAAATAGTAGCAAAAGGAATAAAACTTCAACCATGCAGTAAATGTGAAGAGAAATATTAAATAAACTCGGCTTAACACCCTCAAAAACCTTCGCCCTTGTTCGATAACGCTGAAATTTGGTCTGCGGATCCATATTTCAAAGTTTTATCATGATTCGTAGTTTGATAATACTGAGGCAGTTTTGCTCGGACCCACCACTATAAGAAAAAGATTTATTACCGACGGAATATTTTATTACCATCGGTAATAATATACTTTTTACCGATAGTAACAATAACTTCTGTCAGTATAATAACTTTGATAATTTAATTATTTTTTTATTACCGATAGCAATATTTTAAAGTTCGTCGGTATAATATATTTACTGACGGAATTCATTATATCCGTCGGTAATATATATATATATATATATATATATATATATATATATATATATATATATATATATATATATATATATATATATATATATATATATATATATATATATATATATATATATATATAGGGTTGGGATCGGCTGACCCAGTAGAAGAATGACCCAGCAATGACATCATTTGTCAGCTATTCGATTGGGGTGATAGGAGGGCTGCTGGTTACTCGGGTACGGATCGGTTCAAACGATATATAAATCCCATGATCTCTCTTCTCTCGTCTCTCTATCTCTCTCGAGGCTTTTCTCTTTCTCCCTCTCTCTCTCTCCTCTCTCGGCTCGATCTCTCTCGCCTCAACGGAGCTGCCGCTCGTGATCTCGCGAACAGCCACCCCGTCGTCTCTCTCACTCGCCTCAACGGAGCCGCTGCCTGTGGAGTTGCCGCCCGTGGAGCTACCGCCCGCCGATTCAGCCCCATCGCGCAGTCGCCATCGACCAGCCCTCCGATCCAAGGGCTGCTGCGATCCAGCGACCAGCCCTCCTTCTCCGCTACGGCGCAGCAACCCCATAATCCTCTATGGCGCAGCCGCCTGCGAACAGCCCTTCGATCCAGCCCCGTCCTCCTCTACGGCGCAACCGGCCAAAGACCTGCGATCGACTAGCTCTCCGATCAGCCCCAAACCACCCCTGTCGTCCTCTACAGTGCAGCCGCCCGCAATCCCGCGACCAGCTCTCCGATTCAGCCCCGTCCTTTTCCTCCTTTACGTAAGGGGCAGCTGGTATGGCTCTCTCTCTCTCTCTCTCTCTCTCTCTCTCCTCAATCCGTCCTCCTCCTCTACGGCACAGCCATCCACGACCCGAAGCAATTGCTAGGTGCGAACTTGGGTAGCAGAGTTTTAATTCTTGATTCTTCTTTTTTTTGCAATTGGTTTTGCTTGATTTTTGTCTTGGTTCTTTAATAGACTTTATTTGTTATCCTTCACGATGGGAGTCGAGAAAGGTAAATTGTTATGCTATTTGGACAATCTCCATCGACAAACTAAAGGACAAACCATACCCAAGAAGCGGTGGCGTGGCCTAGGGGCCAGTGCATCGGCATTCATAGCAAGCTCTGACCCCTAGGACCCCCCACCACTTCTAGGGTCTGGTTTGTCCTTTAGATTGTTGAATATCATTACTCGAGTCAAAAAAGGTCTACCTAGCTAGTCTTTGAATTAGATTGGTAATAATGGGGCCTTCCAATCCTTTGTTTATGTGAGCTTAGGTGCCAATGATTGGCTAAAAACAGTGGTCATCCTCTGGTTTACACATGGTTCGCGTATGTACTTTTGGCATTTGCTATTGACTTGTACATATATTTCTGATGATCATGCCCAAGTCGCATACCTGAGCCAATGAGGAATATCTTTAGTGACCTCATAATTTCCTCTGTAACTAGCTGGACTTGATCACATTGTCATAAAATCCAAATTGTCCTCATTTTATCTATGGCTATGGATTGCAGGGAACCCAAAGCGGATTTTGCAGTGGTTTGATAATTTTTCTACTTCTAGTGAATCTGGGCATACAAAAGGAGCCAAGTCAATATCCCAGTTTGCTTTTGTTAACAGGGACATTTGTTGGGAGGAGCTTGAGTGGAAGGGGAAGCATGGACAATCTCCTGCAGTTGTTGCTACAAAGCCTCATTACTTCCAAGATTTGGATGTTCTACATACAGTGGGGAATTTTCTTGAATATGTACCAGATTTTTGGTCATCAGATGAGCTTGCTGAATCAGTCAAAGATGGGAAAATCATGTACATTGATACTAAATATTTTGTAGAGCAATTTATACGGCTGATGTTTGAGGAGAATTGCGAAGACATATAGGTACTCCTAGAGGGATATATAATAGAGGAGCAATTCTCATTTCTTTCTCAATATCTTCTCATTCTGCTTGATGAGTGTAG
>OX393550.1:45751859-45961859 GCA_947650365.1 Chamaelirium japonicum
AGAAATTGTTTCGACCATTTTACCCCCCTAGAAGTGTTGGAATTTGATGAAAATTTGTGAGGATGATCATCTTATCCGAGGCAACAACCTCACCAAATTTCATCAAATTCCATAACTTCATGGGGGTCAAAATACCCGCAGCTCACTTTCTCGGGCGGTAGCTCACAGCTCACTGTAACAGCCCTTTCTCCCTCTCTCTCTCTCTCTCTCTCTATATATATATATATATATATATATATATATATATATATATATATATATATATATATATATATATATATTATATATATATATATGGGGAGGGATACTCTTACTCATGGTCTCTTACTCATATAGTTACCTATGATCCAGGTCGTCCCATTAGATCCCGACGTACGGTTTAGATTAGATAGGGAGTTAAAGCAATTGTGTCAGTATTAAATGCGGGCTTTTAATACAGGCTTTTAATACGGGCATTTAATGCGGACACCATTGTTTTAACTCCCCATCTAATCCGAACCGTACGTCGGAATCTAATGGACGATCCGGATCATAGGTAATTATATGAGTAAGAGGCCATGAGTAAGAGTATCCCTCCCCTATATATATATATATATATATATATATATATATATATATATATATATATATATATATATATATATATATATATATATATATATATATATATATATATTAATATATATATATATATATATATATATATATATATATATATATATATATATATATATATATATATATTGCCGTACTACAGCATTTCTCTGTCTCTCTCTTTATATATATATATATATATATATATATATATATATATATATATATATATATATATATATATATATATATATATATATATATTATATATATATATATATATATATATATATATATATATATATATATATATATATATAGGGGCATGCTATAATGTGGCATGCGGTACGTGCGGCTCTACACCGCAGCCGTCTGATGCATGTGTTGCGTGCATGCGATGCACGCAGCGGTGCATCAGACCGCTACTATGCGGTGCCGTACTTACCGCGTGCCGCATTATAGCATGCCCCTATATATATATATATATATATATATATATATATATATATATATATATATATATATATATATATATATATATATATATATATATATATATATATATATATATATATAGAGAGAGAGAGAGAGAGAGAGAGAGAGAGGAGGGCGGGGAGCCGGCACCCGAGGGTGTAGCATCGTTGCTGCTCCTCTCGCTTGTTTACCCCCCTACAAGTTTTGGAATTTGATGAAATTTAGTGAGGGTGTTGTCTAAAGTAAGATGATCATCCTCAACAATTTTCATCAAATTCTAAAACTTCTAGGGGGATCAAATGGTCGAAGCAAAATCTGCAGATTTTAACGGTAACTACGGACGACTGATTTTGCTTCGACCATTTGAACCCCCTAGAAGTTTTGAAATTTGATAAAAATTGGTGAGGATGATCATCTTACCCTATACAACACCCTCACCAAATTTTATCAAATTCTAAAACTTCTAGGATGGTCAAACAATGCCTAAGGTGCAGCAACGACGCTGCACCTCAGGTCCAGCATCTCTTTTCCCATATATATATATATATATATATATATATATATATATATATATATATATATATATATATATATATATATATATATATATATATATATATATATATATATATATATATATATATATATATATATATATATATATATATATATATATATATATATATATATATATATATATATATATATAGGGCTGTTACAGTGAGCTGTGGGCAGTCGGGGGGTAAAATGAGCTGCAGGTATTTGACCCCCCCAAGAAGTTATGGAATTTGATAAAATTAGGTGAGGTTGTTGCCTAGGATAAGATTATAATCTTTAGCAATTTTCATCAAATTCCAAAACTTCTAGGGGGGTCAAATGGTCGAAGCAATTTCTGCCGTCCGTAGTCACCGTTAATATTGCTTCGACCATTTGACCCCCATAGAAGTTTTGGAATTTGATGAAACTTGGTGAGGATGATCATCTTATCCTAGGAAACAACCTCACCAAATTTCATCAAATTCCATAACTTCTTGGGGGGTCAAAATACCCACAGCTCACTTTCCCCCCCCGGCAGCCCACAGCTCACTCTAACATCCCTATATATATAGCATGCATGCAGCGGTGCATCAGACGACTGTGGTGCCGTGTCGCGCCTACCGCATTATAGCATTATAGCATTTCTTTCTCTCTCTCTTTCTCTCTCTCTCTCTCTATATATATATATATATATATATATAATATATATATATATATATATATATATATATATATATATATATATATATATTACCGATGAAAATGAATATACCTGTCTATATAATAAATTATCATATACAATAATATTTGATATTAGCTTTATCGATGGAACTTTAATGTCCGTCGGTAAAAAAACCCTGCTATTAATACCGGAAACCAATCCCCATTTTCTTTTCTTTGTTCTCTCTGGAAATTTTCCACCACTCCCCCCCCTGCCCTCCCCTCCGGCGCACCCCGGCTCCGTCGCCTCTCCTCCGGCCTCCTCCGGTGAGTCCCTTTCTCCTCCTCCTCGATCTCCCTGCCCGTCGATCTCTCCTCCTCCTCGCATCCTCCTCCTCCTCCTCCTCCTTTGTTTAATTTGTTGCAAATTGCACCCTATAGTTTGAAATGTTAGCATAATACTCATTTGTCAACTACTTAATTTCCTCATTTGATTGTTTTTATCTGATTAAAACTGAATTGCAGGGGCCAAAATGTTAGCACAATACGTACCCCCTTGTGTCAATTACGTAATTTCCTCATTTGGTAATTTATATCTGATCAAAACATAATTGAAGGGGGGCAAAATATAGATTTTTATCTATAGGGTGGCTAAGTGTGTTTTTTTTTTTTTTTAGCTAAACATCATGGGGGGCAAACTGTAATTCCCCTTAATCCTCTTCCAGAAAAGGTTATTACTGTCAATTACTATTTCTAATGCAATTTGATGGTTCAAGAAGTGTTCCGATTGGTAAAGAAACAGCCAGAGTGATTTTTTAGTTCCCAAGTCCTTTATTCCACCGGAATAATTACTTGCCGTTATTTTCAAATCTTGGGGTTCGGAAAAGAAATAGATTGTTCCGGATTGATGTTAATGATGCTAAACACCCCCTTAATTTCCTCTTTTAATCATTTTTATCCGATTAAAATTGAATTGTAGGGGGCAAATTGTAGTTTTTAAAAATATAGAGGGGTTGTGTTTTTGAGCTAAACTTTAGAGGGGCAAAGTGCTATTTACCCAATAACACTTTAGGGTTTAGGTTAGAGTTTAGGTATAGGTTAGGGTTTAGGGTTTAGTTTAGGTTAGGTTTAGGGTTAGCTAGGTTTAAGGTTTTGGGTTAGGGTTAGCTAGGTTTAAGGTTTAGGTTTAGGTTTAGTGTCTAGGTTTAGGGTTTAGGTTAGGTTTAAGTTTAGGCTAGTGTTTAGTGTTTGCGTTAGGATTAGGGTTAGAGTTAGGTTAGGGTTTAGGCTAGCTAGGTTTACGGTTTAAGTTTAAGATTAGGGTTAGGGTTAGCTACAAAATATTTGCTCGCAAGTCCAAAATACAAAAAGCCATCCTAGTCCGAATTATCGGATGCGATCCGATAACGAACCGATCGAATCCATACCACTTCATAATCCGAAACACGGAAATTTATGATTTTCAAACACTTAGACTCTAAATTAGTCAATCGGAGGGGTAAAATCTTAAAATATCTACTAAATACTTTCTCGCAAGTCCGAAATATAAAAAACCATCCAAATCCGAATTATTGGATGCGATCTGATAATGATCCGGTCGATATGCACTCCTGAGTCAGGCCAGGACCTGGGGAAAATTTTCAACACGTATTGCACAACGTTGGAAATGTACGCATGCGAATTAGAATGGGACAAGTGGCACACCTCGTCTCATTTCGGCAACTTTTTTTCGAGGGAAAATTTTGGTAAAGGGCATTAACACTCAATCGTTTCGGCTCCCATGCCCTTGTCTCATTTTATCCAGCTGAAAGTATGCCCAGGCCAATTATGTATGTGTGTTGGAAGAAAATCTATGGCAGAGGCCCACAGCGAAAGCAAAGTAAGGTCCGAGGACCGTGAGCAGTGTGCGTTACATATCAAAATTTTCATCGAAACGATCTACATATGCGTGTATGAATCTAGCATGGCAACTACGCGAACCCCTAACGATGATCTAACGCGAAAAAAATAATCTAGCATATATGCATGTTCTATCTATGCTAGATCTACATGTTAGAGATCATACCTGCGTGCAGATTCTTTCACCGCGACAAGTATCTTCTTTGTCGATGGAGACGGGCTCGGATCTGCTCAATATAGCTTCGGTGCGATGGCCATAACTTTCTGGTCCGAACTCCGATTGGGCTGAAATTTAGACTGTAGGTAGCCAACTTCGAGACGCAACTTTTACAACAAGTTTCACGTCGTTTGAACTTCTGTAGCTCCCAGAATCATAAAAAAAACACTAATTTTCTGTGCAGATTCTGGACAGCAAAAGATTGCGGGAGATGCCTTCTAGTTCACCCGATCTCACACGATGCACGGCACCTCATCGATGGATCTCTGAGTGCCTCCATATGACGAGCCTTCTCCTTCTACAAAACACCACGCGAGGAAGACGAGTCGCCATCCAATGGCGCAAGCGAGGGAGAGAGAGACGAGAGAGGAGATGCGAAGAGAGGAGAGGGGGTGGCTAGGGTTTCCCCATGGCTTGCATGGCCGGCCCTAGGTCTTGCCCATGCATCTAATTTCGTCCCCCCCTCTCTCCTTTTACCTTATATAGGGCCGGCCTTATCCTTATGGATAAGCCTAGCAGATAAGTTTGATAAATTCAAACCTCTCCCTATATATCTATTCATTTATCTCTATCTTTTTCTTGTTTTTGAAAACGGTCAAAACCAGTCCGTTTTCTGCGCCTCATGATCGGCCCTTTCATCGGAGGCAACAACCTCCCGAAACCAATAGGGCCGGCCTTGACCAGTCTCTCAACACTAAGGGCCGGCCCCCCTAGTACATAGTGACGTATGGTATGACCAAAACGCCCTTATATCACTAGTTGGCCGTTCCTCGTATACGAGACTTTGCAAGGCACACATAAGTGAAGTGCACCAGTGATTTCACTATTCTCTGAGGTTCCCGTAGGGTGCCTCTAATGAAGTCAACTAATCAACTCGCAACATGTCCCGGTGCATCGCACCTATGTGGCAAAGTCCACTTATGACAAGGAATTGCTACATGCGTCTCTGCACTAACCTAGGGTTTTCCCTTAGGGCACACACATAGCTACGCATCTATCATGCACTAGTGCAAAGCACTCACGGAGCGTATGCTTGGACTTCTCGCTTCCTCTAACTGTGTTCTATGTTTCGATGAGATGGTATAAGAACCATACATAATGTCGATAAGGTGAAACCTTCAGGGACCAGGGTTCATGGCTTCCAACTCAGACTCGATCAACACACTACCCGAGTGTACCATCGATCCTCTGAGTCCGAGTTAACCTGCTTAGCCACCCAGAGTGCGACACAGGCTACACTCCAATTCTCCCAGACTTACTATGTTCTCCCTCATACCCCTGCTCTCCGCTTAGTATGGTAAACTCGTTGTCCCTCCAACTGGTGCCATGACGCAACTCGAGCGGTAGAGAATACCGTCAGACTCGAGTGCTCATATGACTCGGTTCCTTCCAGGTTGACCACATACATCATACCTCCGATTACTTTTCCGAGCAACCGGATCCGTCATCAGTCCAACTGATGACCACCTGGCCAGGGTTTAATACGATGTAGGTCAGACCAAGGAACGCACCTCCCGTTAGGGGTGTGGATAGCCTGCAGGAGTGACATGCTAATGCAACGCCAGCCGGGTAACCCAGTACACCGTGGTTTTGGATCACTGCATCCGGATCCTCACATATTGGTGCGCCAAAGCACCACACAACTGGTTAGTCCACCAGACATGGTTCCTCAGGGTTTAGGACCGTTTTACCCTAAGCAGAAACACGGTTTAGGGCACCGGTGTTTGCTCACCGATCTGTGCACCGTGTTGGTTCCGTTCGGCCACAGACACTGTGCCTGGTAATGACCGTGGTGGAGAACCCACGCTCTGTCATCCCAATAGCTTATCCTGATAGGGCGACCAACCCTGATCAGAGCTGCGAACGTATTTAGGTTACATGGGACCAGTCCCTTGAGTCTCCCACTCAAGAGGATTACCATGTAGCCATGGCTCTCTATTCTGTAATCAGAACACGTACTAAGGTACGTACCAATATGCAATCATATGCTATCAATCATACATAGCTAAACTATAGGTTTTTACGAGCTGTAGATCTCACCAATTCTAACAATCTCCCACTAGGTCTAACGAGGAAAAAACAGTGTTGAGCTCTGTAGCTTCTACATGTCGCCCAAAAGCCTTTGCAGGAATTCCCTAAAGGAATTGGCAACATTGTCTGTAGATTCCACCTTAGTACCACTACTTGCATTTCCTCCTATAACTGTTAGATCAAGTGGAGTTTGTACTTGATGGGTTTCCCCTCACGGTGGTGCCTAGTCTCATTGGACCTTGCTTACCGCTCTTCTGTTGCAACAACAGATAACTGAGCCTCTAGTACGCGTCCCAAGTTCTCTAAGACCTTTTTAAGCCTTACCACCTGATATACTACCTCGCACGCAACAACGTGCTAAGCCTCTGTGGTAGAGTCTGTGATACACTCTTGCTTCTCACTCTACCAACTACCGCTTCTAATCTCAATATAAAAATAATCCCTGAAATTGATTCTCTGGAACACACATCTGACACCAAAGTTATATCCTGTGTGTCCAATCGATATCAGGACCTGTGAAGTGCAAGCTAACTCACAATCCTTACTTAATGAGGATTTCTGAGTATACCCTTCACATCGGTCCAGAGATTTGGACCCGGGTGACCCATCAATCCTGCTGCGCAATAGATATCTAGCCTCGTAAAACGAATCTGGCTAGAATCTTATCTTCATGCGTAGCCTGTGACAGCAAGAGAACCTTGCTCTGGTAATCTTGAGTTACCTTGATTCCCAGAGCATAACTTGCCTCACTAGGGTCTTTCACATCGAATTGTGATGACTACAAACATTTACCGTAAACAATATTCTTATATCATTTTCAATCAGTAAAATATCGTTAACGTAAAGTACTACGTACACCCTTGTAGCTCTTTCACCTTTCTTGTACCCACTTGGTTTATCCTCATTCTGATCAAATCTGTGTGAGCGGATTCCCTTGATCAAAATAGACATTCCATCCTCAATGCTTGCATCAGTCCATAAATGGACCGTTGCAACTTGCATTCCATATCTTCCTAACCTACTGACACAAACCCTGGGGCTACATCATCCATATATCCTTTCTAAATTTCCGTTAGGGAACAACTGTCTTGACATCCATCAACCAGATCTCCCAACTATAATTGGCTGCGATGGATTAAGAGGATCCGAAATAGACTTAGGTATAGCTACCAGTGAGATGGTTTTGACATAGTCAATACCTTCTCCTTTGGTAACTAATCTAGCTACTTAAGACTTAACCGGGTGCTCTTCTTATACACCTCCTATACCCCGAAGGGTGATAGTGCTATAAATGTCAAGACTGTTCCAAGGGACATTGATGCAAATTTGCCTCCATGGTCTTTTGTCAGTCAGAGCTGTCGGAAGCTCCCACTACTACTTCGTAGCTCTAGGGATCATCCTCCTGAAACTCTGGATTAACTATCGAAGTTTCTCCATAGTATCTATCAAGAGCTCTGATGGTCCCACAACGACGAGGTGGTGGTAGTACAAAGTGAATCGTTTCTACAGTACCTGGTATACTAGTTTGTTGTATCATCTACTCCCACTATATTTTTCAGATGCGCACTCTCTACCAGTACCCAGTAGTTCACCCAGAACTACCTTACTGATAAACTTATGGTCTATAATATAATCTTGATCTAGGTAGATGGTATTCGTAGGAACGATTACCTTCCAAACCTCAAGATCATAGAATAGTCCACCTTATGCCTCCCTAGGGTAACCTACAAATAGATATACCTGGAACTTCATCTCCATCTTATCCCTCTTGTCCTTTCGCACAAGTACAAGACCACCCTATATCTCGAGCATCTATAGTGTCAGCTTTCGCTTAGACCATAGCTCTCTATAGGTCTGAGGCACTGATCAAGATGAGAGATAGTTTCAGATATAAGCTACTGTTTTAAGGTACAACCCCACCAAACGTGGGTAGTACACTTGACGATATTCATCATACTACGGACCATGTCTAACAGAGTCTGATTCCTTCTCTTGGAGACTTCATTCTGATGTGTCATTCTTGGAGCATTTAACTGGGAGATAATCCCATGCTCTCTCAGGATCCTATGGAACTTGTCCGATAGTGACTTACTCCTTCGATTAAATCGAAGAGTCTTCTATCGTCTAGACACTCTTAGAACCATAGACGTCAAAATTAACTAACACCAATACCTTAGCGGCCCTTTTAGTTATTCTGCCTTCTAAATAATACTCATAGGTTAGAAGGATCTCCGATGAATTTGTGAACATAAACTCGGCCTTCTTTTACCTCTGAATTTATCTGAGGTAGAATATCTAAATCAGAGGAGTCACAAATGGGATAGCTTCTCCGAAGGATTTAGATGAATTTCAATTAGATACTGCAGCTGTCATGAAATCTATCTCCGAATTAGGATTAAATACAAAGAGATTTTTCTGATCTATTCCTCTAACTATGAAGCTATCAATTTAGTTTAAGATACACACCTACGGTGCTGTCTAAAACTAAAAACTTCATTCTACCAAAGAGGAAATAGAACTACATCTCTAAAAAACAATCTGTGTTTCGGAAAACCTAAGACAATCATATCTAACAGCTTCCACAGCAGCTTATGGCATCAATACCTATGTTAGGATTACTTCACTATAAAGTAGCCTTCTGCTTTCCTTGAATCTCTGTAGACCCGAAGTCTACATTCCAAGAAGCATAAGAACTGCTACTAGATAGCGACTCAACTCCTAACATCCTGAGGCCATACTTAATCTTAAAATACCCCCTATACTCGCCAAAATAGAAACACTTCCGTCCTTAGCGTTACCATACTTAGGAGTCCACACCAGTTTCTGCACTAGAATAGTTTTCGATCTCTGATAAGTTACTCCCTTAGGTTCTTCTAAAGAAGACCTAGGTTAAGCACTAAAGGCTTTACCTTTAATCTTGATCTCATCCTTTATCTTTTGGAAATCTCCTTAGAAGTTCTACATTTGTCATCTCTAGCTTGTTAAAGCTAAAGTCTCTGATAACGCCTTCGAAGGTTCTAGACAAGGATGCAAGATAGACGTCTTCCACCACCTCGTCATCTGGCACTATGTGTTTGGAATCTAGTTCGATCTGGAACTCAAGGATGTGTTCCCGAACAAGTATTCCCTCTGACATCTTGGTACCGACAAGTATCTTGGTGGATAAGCGATGAATCTACCGACTTCGCCTAGCAGACATCTTATGCAAATAAAACTTATTTAAGAAGACCCGGCATATCTCTGACTCGCTTCTAAAGAGTTGTCCGCAAGTCTGCTATAACATAGCACTTGCACATCTCCTTAGACTCTTGCTAGTCGTCATATGCCCTAGTTAGTGCCCTAGTGATATCTGGACCCGTTAGGTCTAGTACAGGGATATTTAGATTTCATGCCAATGTACGTTTACTACCCTATGCATAAGCTAAAGAAAGCGCTTCCGCTCTACGTAGTTAGAGACCCGATAACTGGTTCTCTTATGGGATAGCGGATAGGGGAACTATATGGTTGAATGAAAAAGAATGCACGAAAAACTTATTTTATGGATTTTGAAAATAAGCTAATTATATCCAAATGTCAGCGCTACCCTCATAGCGAAGACACCTCTATGGATTAATTTAACCATGTATGTAAGATTTCGGAATAGGCTGCACCTGTCCGAGGGGGCAGTGTGCAGGTCATCCACTTACACGGGTCTTTCCCTTGACCCTATTCAAATATGCCAACTAAGGGCTTTGATGAACCATGGTTATCTTTTGGCCACTACCACGTGATCATCATTGTCTTCGCAACGAATACCTCACGTGTACTTCGGATGCTTAACCATGAGCCTAGGCAATTACGAAACGGAAGTTCTAACGGCCCCCACGAGGGTGAGTAAAAGCCTGAACCCTTGGTGCCGTAATCGCCATATCCTGAGGGAGATCACTAAGTAGCTTGGGATGGAAAAACACAGCTCTCACCCAAGGGGGTTGTTGAGTAATGCCCTCCCACCCGAGCACGAAGTGATTGGCCGTGGAGGCCAGGGGATCTTTAAAAGTTCTCTCTCGCATCCCTTATTAAATTTGAGGGTTATTTTATGCAAGTATGAGTGTATACTAAGGTCACAACAACCTATACACTAGACCCTGGTCATATCGTGCTCCCACTAGCATTTCAAGCCTTTCACGAAGCATTAATCGATCTCGGAATATCATAGTTCCTGCCTCAAGTGGATTTCTCCACTCAAGGGTCATATTACATATCCCAAGAACATCGATGCTCCACAAACCTAGCTATCACGCTAATGCTCTGGAGCCTAGCCTAAGGTCAGACTGACATGAAAGGTCTTCCACTACCATGGCGCCTCGCTTATAAATTTGACGAATGATGTCATAGTAGAGTTCCAACTCATTTTAGGTTTCGATGCTGGCCAAATAGGCACACCCGACTAATCGGATGTTGACCTAATGGTGGCATAACCAAATGTGAGGAATTCTTGCTATCATCAAGGGTCAATTAAATAATAGGCGTCACTAGTGGAATCCTATCCTAATAAGGTCACTAGGACCCGAGGGGAAAGGGCATCCCTCTAACACAGATAATTAAATTATCGCATCGGGGTTCTCTATAGAAATATAAAGAAATACTGAAAGAAACAAGCACACAACTGAATAAAGTTCAGGATCCGACCCCTGAACCTGACTGGCACAACGCAGGCTCTCTGTCTCCTTCGCAAGTCTCCTCGATCCGGTGCAAGCCTCTGTATATGATCTCCTAACGCTTTCTGCCCTTTGCCGTCATCGTGTACGCTTCGCCGGATCGTCATCGTCCTCCAAGGTTCTGCTCGTCCTTCCGGTGGTGGATCTCCATGACAAGTTCTCCTCTTCAATCTGTAACCGAAAAAGCTCTAGTACGCTTCAAGTAAGTGCTCGCTCGTACACAATTTCCTAGAACGAAAAGGAAAACAAGTCTAGCAAAAAGCCTGGGAATCAAGGGTGATCAACTTCCACCACTTGCCCGACTATGGCTCTAAAACCTATCCACACACAGAAGAAAATACATCCAGACAAATTCGCTAACACGGGGTCCGACCCCCGGTAGCAAGCATTCATATATCCAGATTAATTTTAGAAGCGGCGACCTGCAAGAACAATTTATAGAACATACAATATGTACTATATGCATGATCTACTCGTAGAACCCCCGATGGCGGCACATACTATTCATGCGCACACATGATGGTTTCATGAAAAACATGAAACGCACACCACTAGCGTGCTCTGATACCAATTGTTGGAAGTAAATACATGGCAGAGGCCCGCAGCAGAAGCAAAGTGAAGGTCCGAGGACCGTGAGCGGTGTGCGTTACATATCAAAATTTTCATTAAAACGATCTACATATGCGTGTATGAATCTAGCATGGCAACTACGCGAACCCCTAACGATGATCTAACGCTAAAAGAACAATCTAGCATATATGCATGTTCTATCTATGCTAGATCTACATGTTAGAGATCATACCTACGTGCGGATTCTTTCACCGCGACAAGTTTCTTTTTTGTCGATGGAGACGGGCTCGGATCTGCTCGACATAGCTTCGGTGCGAAGACCATAACTTTCTGATCCGAACTCCGATTGGGCTAAAATTTGTACTGCAGGTAGCCAACTTCGAAATGCAACTTTTACAATAAGTTTCATATCGTTTGGACTTATGTAACTCCTGAAATCACAGAAACAACGCTGATTTTCTGTGCAGACTCTGGACAGCAAAAGATTGCTGGAGATGCCTTCTAGTTCACCCGATCTCACACGATGCACGGCACCTCGTCGATGGATCTCTGAGTGCCTTCATACGACGAGCCTTCTCCTTCTACGAAACACCATGCGAGGAAGACGAGTCACCATCCAATGGCGCAAGCGAGGGAGAGAGAGACGAGAGAGGAGATGCGAAGAGAGGAGAGGGGGTGGCTAGGGTTTCCCCATGGCTTGCATGGCCGGCCCTAGGGCTTGCCCATGCATCTAATTTCGTCCCCCCCTCTCTCCTTCTACCTTATATAGGGCGTGCCTTATCCTTATGGATAAGCCTAGCGGATAAGTTTGATAAATTCAAACCTCTCCCTATATATCTCTTCATTTATCTCTATCTTTTCCTTGTTTTTGAAAACGGTCAAAACCAGCCCGTTTTCTGCGCCTCATGATCGGCCCTTTCATCAGAGGCAACAACCTCCTGAAACCAATAGGGCCGGCCTTGACCAGTCTCTCAACACTAAGGGCCGGCCCCCCTAGTACATAGTGACGCATGGTATGACCAAAACGCCCTTATGTCACTAGTTGGCCGTTCCTCGTATACGAGACTTTGCAAGGCACACATAAGTGAAGTGCACCAGTGATTTCACTATTCTCTGAGGTTCCCGTAGGGTGCCTCTAGTAAAGTCAACTAGTCAACTCGCAACATGTCCCGGTGCATCGCACCCATGTGGCAAAGTCCACTTATGACAAGGAATTGCTACATGCGTCTCTGCACTAACCTAGGGTTTTCCATTAGTGCACACACGTAGCTACGCATCTATCACGCACTAGTGCAAAGCACTCACGGAGCGTATGCTTGGACTTCTCGCTTCCTCTAAATGCGTTCTATGTTTCGATGAGATGCTATAAGAACCGTACATAATATCGATAAGGTGGAACCTTCAGGGACCAGGGTTCATGGCTTCCAACTCAGACTCGATCGACACACTACCCGAGTGTACCATCGATCCTTTGAGTCCGAGTTAACCTACGTAGCCACCCAGAGTGCGATACAGGCTGCACTCCAATTCCCCCGGACTTACTATGTTCTCCCTCATACCCCTGCTCTCCGCTTAGTATGGAAAACTCGCTGTCCCTCCAACTAGTGCCATGACGCAACTCGAGCGGTGGAGAATACCGTTAGACTCGAGTGCTGATATGACTCGGTTCCTTCCAGGTTGACCACATGCATCGTACCTCCGATTACTCTTCCGAGCAACCGGATCCGTTATCAGTCCAACTGATGACCACCTGGCCAGGGTTTAATACGATGTAGGTCAGACCAAGGAACGCACCTCCCGTTAGGGGTGTGGATAGCCTGCAGGAGTGACATGCTGATGCAAAGCCAGCCGGGTAACCCAGTACACCGTGGTTTTAGATCACTGCATCCGGATCCTCACATATTGGTACGCCAAAGCACCACACAACTGGTTAGTCCACCAGACATGGTTCCTCAGGATTTAGGACCGTTTTACCCTAAGCAGAAACACGGTTTAGGGTAATGGTGTCTGCTCACCGATCTATGCACCGTGTTGGTTCCGTTCGGTCACAGACACTGTGCCTGGTAATGACCGTGGTGGAGAACCCACGCTCTGTCATCCCAACAGCTTATCCTGATAGGGCGACCAACCCTGATCAGAGCTGCGAACGTATTTAGGTTACATGGGACCAGTCCCTTGAGTCTCCCACTCAAGAGGATTACCATGTAGCCATGGCTCTCTTTTCTTTAATCAGAACACGTACTAAGGTACGTACCAATATGCAATCCTATGCTATCAATCATACATAGCTAAACTATAGGTTTTTACGAACTGTAGACCTCACCAATTCTAATAATGTGTGCGTACATTTCCAACGCTATGCAGTTCGTGCTGAAAATTTCTCCCAGGACCTCGAGAGCATTTTTGCTCTCTGATTGATTTGCTGCACTTGTTTACTATCCAATATTAGTATGCCACGTACGTAGTCCATTAAGAGACTGGGCACAACAGGGACTACATGCTACCAAACGACTGCCCCATTATACCATTTTCAATACACGGCGTGGCACACTGGTATATCAAACAAGTGCAGCAAATCAATCTAGGGAGTAGGGAACAAAACTGATCTCCAAAGTAGTGCACGTGAATTTTTTTTAAAAAAAAATTGTGCACTTAAATAGGTGTTTTGATTTTTTTTTTTATATTATTTGAGTGTGGCTTAGTTGTATGGCACACAAAGGGGATGTTATGAAGAGAGAGATTAAGGTTTGGAGAGAACTCCTTGTATTGATTTCATTACATAAGATCCACCTCTCCTTATATAAGGAGAGAAAGCACATCATTACAATACACTACAAGAAGAGGGTTTTTTGCCAACGATTTTTTTTTTACCGTTGGTAAAATATATATTTATACCGACGGAAATTATTATATATGTCGATAGTATAACTTATATTATTTAATTGTTTTTTTTTATTTTAATTATCGACATGTAATTAAAATTCGCCGGTAAAATATTATTCTCGACGGACATAATTATCTCTGTCAGAAAAAATATATATTATCGACGGACAACAGTGTCTATCGGTATTATAAATTGTTATTATTAAAAAAAAATTGATATTATTTATCGATGGAAAAAATAGTACCATCAGTAAATAACTCCATTATTATCGATAATTATTAAAGTCCCGTCGGTAATATATATTATTCCCGACGGTATTAAAGTGACCGTTGGTAATAATATATTATATATATTATTCCCGACGGTATTATATTAAAGTGGTTGTTGGTAATAATATATTTTATATATTAGTCTCATCGGTAATATTTATTATTTTCGATGGTATTAAAGTGATCGTTGGTAATTATATATATATATATATATATATATATATATATATATATATATATATATATATATATATATATATATATATATATATATATATATATATATATAGAGAGAGAGAGAGAGAGAAGTGCTAGAATGCGGCATGCGGTGCGTGCGGCATCGCACCGCAGGCGTCTGATGCATTGCTGCGTGCATTGCATGCACGCAGCGCGTGCATCAGACGGCTGCGATGCGATGCCGCACGCACCGCATGCCGCATTCTAGCATACCCCTATATATATATATATATATATATATATATATATATATATATATATATATATATATATATATATATATATATATATATATATATATATATATAGAGGGCCGATCTATTGCGAAACCGGGTTTAGATGCGAAAATCCCTTATTTGCGAAACCCAACCGCAGCCGTCCGATCAACCGATCGAACGATCGGTGTTTACCCCGCCCACCGATCGCAGCTGTTACTGTGCCGGGCACAGTAACAGCGATTTCGGTGGGTGGGGTGAATGCTGGCCGTCCTATCGGCATGAATCGAACGGCCAAATATCTCTCTAGCTGGTTAAAATTTTTAACCGTTCGATCGAACGATCGAACGGGTGAGATCCCGTGGGAAACCATCAAATAGGACAAAAGGTAGTGGGTGGGGTGAATCCTGGCCGTCCGATCGGCGTGAATCGAGCGGTTAAATTTCTCTCCGGCCGGTTAAAATTTTTAACCGTTCGATCGAATGATCGAACGGGTGAGATCCCGTGGGAAACAATCAAATAGGACAAAAGGTAATGATTACAATCATTACCTTTTGTCCTATTTGATGGTGTCCCACGTGATCTCACCCGTTCGATCGAATGATCGAACGGTTAACAATTTTAACCGGCCGGAGAGATATTTGGCCGTTCGATTCACGCCGATCGGACGGCCAGGGTTCACCCCACCCACCGAAATCGCTGTTACTGTGCCCGGTACAGTAACAGCTGCGGTCGGTGGGCGGGGTAAACACCGATCGTTCGATCGGTTGATCGGACGACTACGGCCGGGTTTCGCAAATAAAGAATTTTCGCAGGTTTCGCACCCGATCACTACTATATATATATATATATATATATATATATATATATATATATATATATATATATATATATATATATATATATATATATATATATATATATATATATATATATATATATATATATATATATATATACGGCCGATCTATTGCGAAACCGGGTTTAGATGCGAAAATCCCTTATTTGCGAAACCCAGTCGCATCCGTCCGATCAACCGATCAAATGATCGGTGTTCACCCAGCCCACCGACCGCAGCTGTTACTGTGCCGGGCACAGTAACAGCGATTTCGGTGGGTGGGGTGAACGCTGGCCGTCCGATCGACGTGAATCGAACGGCCAAATATCTCTCCAGCCGGTTAAAATTTTTAACCGTTCGATCGAACGATCGAACGGGTGAGATCCCGTGGGAAACCATCAAATAGGACAAAAGGTAGTGGGTGGGGTGAACCCTGGCCGTCCGATCGGCGTGAATCGAGCGGTCAAATTTCTCTCCGGCCGGTTAAAATTTTTACCCGTTCGATCGAATGATCGAACGGGTGAGATTCCGTGGGAAACAATCAAATAGGACAAAAGGTAATGATTACAATCATTACCTTTTGTCCTATTTGATGGTGTCCCACGGGATCTCACCCGTTCGATCATTCGATCGAACGGTTAACAATTTTAACCGGCCGGAGAGATATTTGGCCGTTCGATTCACACCGATCGGATGGCCAGGATTCACCCCACCCACTGAAATCGCTGTTACTGTGCCCGGCACAGTAACAGCTGCGGTCGGTGGGCGGGGTGAACACCGATCGTTCGATCGGTTGATCGGACGGCTACGGCTGGGTTTCGCAAATAAAGAATTTTCGCAGGTTTCGCACCCGATCACTACTCTCTCTCTCTCTCTCTCTCTCTCTCTATATATATATATATATATATATATATATATATATATATATATATACAGAGAGAGAGAGAGAGAAATGCTATGGTGCGGCATGCAATGCGTGCGGCACTGCACCGCAGTCGTCTGATGCACGCGCTGCGTGCATCACATGCACGCAGCAGTGCATCAGACGGTTGCGGTGCAGTGCCGCACGCACCGCATGCCGCACCATAGCATTTCTCTCTCTCTCTCTCTCTCTCTCTCTCTCTCTCTATATATATATATATATATATATATATATATATATATATATATACATATATATATATATATATATATATATATATATATATATATATGGGAAAAAGGATGCTGGAGCTGAGGTGCAGCATCGTTGCTGCACCTCAGGCATTGTTTGACCATCCTTGGAGTTTTGGAATTTGATGAAATTTAGTGAGGGTGTTGTCTAGGGCGAGATGATCATCCTCACCAATTTTCATCAAATTCCAAAACTTTTAAGGGGTTCAAATGGTCGAAGCAAAATTAGTCTTCTGCAGTCACCGTTAAAATCTGCAGATTTTGCTTCGACCATTTAACCCCCCTAAAAGTTCTGGAATTTGATGAAAATTGGTGAGGATGATCATCTTACCCTAGACAACACCCTCACCAAATTTCATCAAATTCCAAAACTTGTAGGGGGGTAAACAAGGGAGAGGTGCAACGACGATGCTACACCTCGGGTGTAAGCTCCCCGCCCCCTATATATATATATATATATATATATATATATATATATATATATATATATATATATATATATATATATATATATATATATATATATATATATATATATAGAGGAATGGGATGCTGCCTATCAAAACAGTATTTTTTGCTGCTTTGAGATATTGTTTGACCATCCTAGAAGTTTTGGAATTTGATGAAATTTGGTGAGGGTGTTGTCTAGGGTAAGATGATCATCCTCACAAATTTTCATCAAATTCCAAAACTTCTAGGGGGTTCAAATGGTCGAAGCAAAATCAGTCGTCTGTAGTCACCGTTAAAATCTGCAGCATTTTGCTTCGACCATTTGACCCTCTTAGAAGTTTTGGAATTTGATGAAAATTTGTGAGGATGATCATCTTACCCTAGACAACACCCTCACCAAATTTCATCAAATTCCAAAACTTCTAGGATGGTCAAACAATGTCTCAAAGCAGCAAAAATGCTGTTTTGATAGGCAGCATCCCATTCCTCATATATATATATATATATATATATATATATATATATATATATATATATATATATATATATATATATATATATATATATATATATATATATATATATATATATATATATATATATATATATATATGTATATATATAAAATTACCGACGGAATATTTATTTTACCGACAGATATATTCTGTCGGTAATTTTTTTTTTTGTAGTGATACCACAACTAAGTTGGGACTAAAAGCATCTTTAACGGCCTTGCTTGAGGCCGTTGACCCACCAAAAGTGGCGATAGAGTAGCTTTTGAAGCCCTCCAACGGCCTCTTTTAACCATCATTATATTTATTTTCAACTCATGACACTCGCCCCATTTACTAGCTTGCTTGAGAATCATCAGATTTTATGAAGTAGGTAGTGGGTAGGGAGACCATTGGAGTATGAGGAACATCCACTCACCAAATCTGTTTATGTGGCAAGCATAGCTCATCATATTTAGGTTTTAGCTAGCAAGGGAGGTCATTGGAGATGCTCTAATAGTAACTTTACGTCTAATACCCCCCGTCAAACTAATGTAAGGTATAATCTGACCTTACTTTTCTGAATAAAGGAAAAAAATTTACATCAGATATTCTCATTTTTATTATGTAAAGTAAAGATAGTGCCAGGGGGACCTGCAAGCAAATCGTCATGAGAACCCAATTGACCTGCAAGCAGGACAACCAAGGAAACCCGGACAACCTGTAAGCAGGTCAACAGGGGAACTGACAATTATCACTAAGGATCGGAGCGGGAAAAACTGACGATGATGGAAGCCAGCAATAAAGGAGGCCGAAAGGGAAGAGATCGACTAAGAAAGGTGCATATAGATGCGTGAGACCTCATAGGAGGCAAGCACTTGGACGAAGCAAGCACTTGACACCTCCTAGAAGTTCTCAATCACCACAAACGAATAAGAGAAGAAGAAAAAGTCATAGCTCTGATAGGGTCGCATGACCAAGGAAATAGAGGACTTGAGAGCTGGCACAAGTATGACTGGAGAGAGTAGATCCGAGAGCCCATGTGACCAGGGAGAAAGAGGATAAAACAACGGCCAAGGAGAGAGACGTCAGAGGGAGAGATAGGCTTGATCGGAAGGAGGGAGAAGATCTCGATCAGTAGGGCACAGGTGGACTGATAGAGCCTAGGGCGCAGATGGACCAGCAGAGCGTAGAACACAGACGGGACAGTAGAGCACAGGGTGCAAGGAACATGCGATCCGGTAGAGCGCAGGTGGACCGATTGGTAGAGCGTAGGTCGCAGGGTAGGAGTGCAGGCGTAGGCGGACCAATAGAATGCAGGCGGACCGACCGGTAGAGTGCAGGGTGCAGGGCACGAGTGCAGGCACAGGTAGACCTGGTAGAGTGCAGCTGTGTAGGTGGACTGATTGGTAAAGTGCAGGGAGCAAGGCACGAGTGCATGTGTGGGCAGACCGATAGAGTGTAGGTGAACTGATCGGTAAAGCGCAGGGTGCAGGGCACGAGTGCAGGCGCAGACACACCGGTAGAGTGCAGGCGGACCAACCGGTAGAGCACAGAGTGCAAGTCACGGGTGGTTCGAAAGAGCACAAGCGGGCTGACTGATAGAGCACAGGGCGCAGGGCACAAGTGCAGGCGCAGACGGACTAGTAGACTGCATGCGAATTGATCGGTAAAGCGCAGGGCACAGGGCACGGGTGGTCCGGTATAGCGCAAGGTGTAGCAGATCGAGCACAGGCCCTGATCATGGCACCGAGAAGGATAGTGCGGTGAACGAGAGAAGTAGGGACATCACATGGTAAAGATGAGCAGGGATATCAGGATACCATTATCGGGATACACGTGCGAAAGGTCACAACAATAGGGGACACCACAACCAGAACACACAGGTGGTTGTGAGGCGTAGACGTGCACGACTGCTGAGGGTGCAAATAGGAAGTAGGGCTACGAGAGAAGGGGAGAATGCACCACGAGGGAAGGAGTCGTGCACGGCCGGGCTATAGCCCAGCCGAGTTTTGAGAAAACTAAGTCCATATTATTAAGTCTAGGCCTCATCTCAGCCCTCAGCCCGCCTCAACCCAGAGCTCAACACGCATCAAGTAACCCAGCGAGGCCCTTAGCCCATCGCGACACGTGAACCACTATCGCCGCTGAGTCCTCATGAAACGTGAATGGCCGCCAAGCCCTTGCATATACCCTTCATTGTTAGTCTAAGGTCCTTGCCCACTGACGATGTGTCACTTCGGTATTTTTTCTTTTATGTTTTTTCTTTCATAAGATAAATTACACTTTGCCCTCCTGAAGTTTAGTTCAAAAACACTTAACCCCTACCTTTCAAAAAAAAAATACTTAACCCCCCTGTAGTTTATTTTGTTCCAAAGCGCTCCTTAAAGTTTGACATGTTAGCACAATACCCCCTTTTGTCAACTTTTTAATTTTTCTCATTTTGTAATTTTTATTTGACTTCAAAGGAACAAAATATAGTTTTCTAATTGTAGGGGGTTAAATGTTTTTGAGTTAAAATCCAGGGGACAAAGTGTAATTAATCCTTTTTAATATTAATATAATTTCTAGCATCGTCGATGTTTGCTTAAAAATTTGTGTTTAGTATTTTATATAGAGTAAAAGTTTCATTGTAAAAAAAAACTAGTTTACTTTCACAGCCAGGACACACAGGGTCACGCACAGAGACAAACGGTAGGGACACCCACGGTATCACGAGATCGATAGAGAGCACACACATTATTACAATAAGGTGGGTTGAGTATGGTGGGCTAAATAAGGTGGGATGAAAAGGGTTGACTTAAATAGAGGTTGATTGAGTAAGGTATCTTTGAAAGCTCTGAGTTATTACTCCTGATATCTCGATATCAGTGGGATCCTGAAGGCTCTGGAAATCGGCGTGTGAGATCACGCCCTATGTTATGATGCTGGGGAAGACGATCTCGACACGCTTACGGGACTGGGAGGTGCAAATAGGTTTCGGACGGCACGGAGTGGTGCCGGGTAGAGCAGATTGGGGCCGGCATCGAGCGCAACAAGGAGGCTCACGAAGGCCGGCGAGCTCGCGCGAAGGAGAAGCCGGAAGGCTTACACGCAGGGAGGCGTGGTCCGCCGGGACGGCGAGAAGCAGAGTGGATCTGGCTGAAGTTCAACGACTGGATCAAAGGATCCGGCGAGGGAGGACCAAAGGAGGCTCGGGCCGCGGGCTCCGGAGGTTAGGCGTGGGAGAAAGGGGAAGAAAAGGGACCGGCAGGAATCGATCTGTAGTTGCAGTCAAATCTTGACGGGCAATGAGGAAGAGCTCGATCGGCAGGGAAAGAAGTGGATCTTGATCGGCTAAGGTGATCTCGCTTGATGGTGTTGCGAGTTTCACCGCGAACGGAGGACAGGAAAAATAAACCTTTACTATTCTCGGCCTCATCGACGTCGCAGACGACGATCGAGGAGGCCAAGGCCGGAGAGGAGAATGTCAAAACCCTAGACTAAGAAGGTTGGCTCTGATACCATGTTATGAAAAGAGAGAAATAGAGAGACTATGGTTTGGAGAAAACTCATTTTATTGATTTCATTACATAAGACTACCTCTCCTTATATAAGGAGAGAACGCACATCATTACAATACCACAACTAAGGTGAGACTAATAGTAACTTTACATCTAATAGGGGGGCAAAATAACTGCTATTGTGCTACACGGACGCTGCACAGCTCACCACACAAAATCATATATAGAAAATCTCAAAAATCCAGGGGGGGGGGGGGGGGGGGGGGGGTAGCTGCCCCCCTTGGTCCCCATGCAGCTCCACCTCTGGATTCTCTGGAAGGGGAAGTCCAAGGGAAACAGACTTCTGGATCCAAGAAGAGGATTTAGGTTTATACCAATATTCCTAAATATTAGATCCCATATTGTACTTATCACGACAAAAGGATGCCCATATGTTGCTCGGTTTAGTAACAACTTCAATGAGTTTCTTCCACAATAGAGAGGATCTTGTTTGCGAAAACTTTTGAATGCAATGACCACAAGTAGAAAGAGGCTGACATACATCATCCCAATTTACCAAATGAATATCTTTCTCCGAATGGCTATTACTCCAAAGAAAATGGTCAAGATGCAATTTAGAATCGGTTGAGAAATTCAGGATTATTTTTTCATTGAGGAAGGTTGTTGGGTTTAGTCCCACATCGACTTGGGGGCTAGATGATGTTGTCTCAATTTACCTGCCTTGGACCTCCCCACGCCAGCCTGTTTTGTGAGGAGGCAGGTATCCAAGGGTCAAGGGAACCCATCAAAGTGTGCTTGGACGAGAGCAATATTAGTACCATGATGGATGATCTCTTGGAAGTCCTTGTGCAGTATGGGCAAAGCAGATAATATCTTGTGTATATGGGGTGAGATGTTATACATACAATAATGGGCGCTAATTGAGGAATGTGCATGTCTCAAACAATAGGGATGGCAACGGTGCGGTTTAAAACCGAGAACCGCGGAAAACCGCACCGCATGGTGCGGTTTTAGTTTGCCAAAATATAAAACCGTCGGTGGTGCAGTTTGCGGTTTCGGTGTTGCGGTGCGGTTTCGGTTTTGCCGAAAACCGCAAAAAATTGCATCGTTTAGACCATTATAATGTTAAACCGTGGTGTACCGCACCGCCTGGTGCGGTTTCGGTTTTACATATGGAACACCATCGCGGTCCAGTGCGGTTTCGATATGGCGGTTCGGTGTTACGGTGCGGTTTCGGTTTTGTCCAAAACCGCGCCGTTGCTATCCCTAGTATTAAACAATCTTCAGGATTTATTCCCTCCACGGCGGCCAATTTATTTTTAAAATGCTCGGTAAGAATTCTGTTGAGTTGCACAAGAAGGATGTTTGAGCTACACCAAACTCATCTCTTAAGCAACCTTGATTATATTGGTGAAAGAATTTTGTATTGCAATCCCCATCCTTCAACCAGTGGATTCTTAATTTTTGCTGCCACTTGATCAAGCTCTTGCGTAGCTCGTACACCTTGAAATTTCTGCATCGAAAGCTATAAGCCCGAACCGGAAGCAATCAAAATATAAATGACTTGAAATAGTCACCCTGAACCATGGAATTACCGTGGTTCGGGGTCCAGTTTACAACACATGTCCCCACCCATTCGATCACCCAGCCCTTATGATAGGAGCCCCCTAGGGTTCTCTCGGTGGCTTGTAGATCTCAACAATCCGGAACCATCCAATCAGACGAAAATGATAGATGTCGATGGTCGGACCCCGAACAACGATGATACCGAGGCTCGGGGCGACTAAGTTAAGGGCTTTAATTAAAATATGTCTACCCAAAGCTCTAGCTCGGTTATCAATATTACCAACCGCCTCCATATTCCTAGTTAAAAAACAATCCATTAGCGATACGTCTTGATCGAAGGTGGTGATGGATCCCTTCCAGGTTACTCAAAGCTGTCGCAACCATTGCAAAAAGGCTCCCTTGATGCAGCCAGAACTATTCAAAACGAAAAGGTCAACGAACGTTGCAATCCAAGGCTCAAGTTTAATCGCAACTGGGCAATGATCCGAGGCGATCCGAGAATTATGGAGAACCAAAGCCTGAGGAAGCCAGTCAATCCAAGATGCTGTGACAAAAAAACTCTTTATCAATAAGTTCCAACACTCATCTCGAAGAATAATCCATTGTTTGACCAAATTTGCATATTTATTACCCCTAAGTTCAATGTCACGAGATGTACCAAAAATAAAAATAAAAAAAGTTGGAGGTCAAAAAAGTTGGAGATCAGGAATCGTCATGCTTATGGTAGGGATTGGATGGTCAGGATTCATAGTACAGATTTTTACCCCAAAATTATTCAATATTAGGATTACCTCTTATTTTTATCGAAACGTCTTTCGGACATCAAAATGGAGGGATAATCCTAATATTGAACAATTTGGGTGTAACTCAAAACGCATTATCAAAATGAGGGGTAAGTTATTTTTTTTTTTGTTAAGTCAATTCTGTAGCAGAGAGGGAGCGAAAGCTCCTCAGTGACTTCTTTTAGAATCATCTCTTATTTTCGAAAATAACCCTCTCCGCCACCACCATGACCTAGGGTTTCATCCTGGGTTGAGATCACGAGTACAAGAGAAATAGCGGAACCATGGTGTGCCGCAGAGGGGTTTGAAGGTCCCCTTCAAGAAATTGGATTCGAAGGACGAGCCATTCTCTCGTCGGGGATCAATCCATTGATGACGGTGATCAATTATCCGGTGAGCGACATGTTCATAGTCTTCGTCTGCACCATGGTCGGATCCATGAGTTGGCTCGGTCGGGCTATTGCCCGGCCGAGTTTTTGAAAAAACCGTGTAATGTCCCGCCAACTCCAGCTTGAAACAGTCCACTAGCCCACTCAGCAGAAGGCCCAGCCCAACCCACAACCAACCCAGAAAAAAAAAAAACGCAGCCCCCTTAACCCGATTCATAGAAATTTAAGAGGAATGAGTTCGGATCTCCTCCAATCGGTCAGCTCCGGTCGATGGACCCAGTGCGCATCATAGCCGCATGTAGTTGGGCTAGAGTATGATTCACTTTGCCTGACATCGTGCGGTTGTGATGTGCACGGGCCCACCGACTGGGCCCGACCGACTGGAGGAAATCCGAACTCGAGAGGAGTACGCGACGTGGGACCCTAGCCCCAAATCACAATAAAAATCAAAAAATTTGATCCTCTCTCTCTCTCTCTCTCTCTCTCTCTCTCTCTCTCTCTCTCTCTCTCTCTCTCTCCTTGTGGTGGCAAGGAGGAGCTGCAGCAGGCGTGGAGGCCAGAGTGAGGAGGGGCAACCCACTCGGAGAGGAACCCCAATATCCCGGACTCCCGACCAGTTCCTCTCTTCCCCCCCTTTTATTTGTTGATCTATTTGGACCATTCGTCACCACCCTCCCACAGGCCGCTCATCTACCCTTGTCGTTGTAGTCAGTGGTGGTCTGGTCGCCGGCGATTGGCTTCAGGGAGGAGCCCCACCTCCCGACCCTCCCATAAGCATCGAGAAGCGCATTCCCTCTCTCGCATGAATCGCACGCTATCCTCAATCTTACAATCAAGGATGAAGTGTGCCGGTTTTATTTTTCGTTCGAATTTCTAAATCTCTAATCCATTGATTTATCTACTTTTTATGTTGTTCAATTGGTTAGGGACCTTAGGGTTTTTATTGATTTTGGCTTGTTTTGTTTGTGCAGAAGAAGAATTTTGTTATGTTTAATAATTTGATTAATTAGTTGTTACTAACTATAATAAAAAATTAGTTTAACTTTAGCCCAGCCCAAAAAAAATTTCTGGCTACGCCTCTGGTCTGTACGAGGCTCATCTGTTCCGGAATCCAACTGAGCACCTTAGTAGATCCTTCCCCACCGCTTCCAAATCTCTGATCTCTCGTTCCTCCGATCTCTGTTGGTTCTTATGATGAATAGTATCCTTGTATTGATGAGTTCTCTTTTATCCGCAAAGAATTGTTATCACCGATCAAACGCTAATTGGGTTGCTCGAGACAAAAATCACCTTTTTATTTATTTTATTCAGATATAAAAAATTAATGTCTATTTTTTTTGGCCTATTTTTGACTTACCCCCCATTTGGATAATGCGTTTTGTGTTTAACCCCCCCCCTTTTCACCGTCAGTAGACGCTTCCGTCAAAAATTAAGGGGCGGGGGGGGGGGTTAATCCTCATTTTGAACAATTTGGTAACACAAAACGTATTATCAAAATGGTAGGGTAAGTCTAAAAAAAGGTGGACATGTTAAATCTCTTTATAGGAGATGCTTATAATCTTCAGTCCCCACAATATGTTGGTTTAAGCTCAAACCAACCCGGAAAGACACTTTTACATTAATCCCTTATTGACTTTTCAAATGATAAAAACGAGAGTAGGGAGGCCAGCCTCATTTGTCTTTATACTAGTGCATGCCCGTGCCTGTCGGCACTGTAGCGGGCCACTTTCGGCGGCAACACTCCTGAACGCCTTCGACAACAAAACACTTTGAACGACAACACCGGTATTTATACGGACACCCATTTCCTCGCCCGTGCTGATTGGCACGAAGCGGGCGCCTTCGGCGCGACCAACTCCCCCACCGCCTATAATCGATTAATCACATCTATCTCTATTTGAACAGATTCCTCGAGATCGACCCGATGATTTGGGGTGGCCGAAATTTCAGCAGGCGGGTTTAGTGTAGTTTAAATGGGTCGGGATTTGAAACCAAGGGGAGGGAGGTGGTTGACGGTGAAATAGAGATTGTGGGTTGATTTTTGAACGAATGATTAGACCTATTTGATCCATTTTTATCCAGTCGGCTTGTCCTAGTCAACTTCCTTTTGGTCAGTCTACATAACATGGATTCCCACTCTTATCGAGATTCCCACTCGGATAGAGGGCTCTGTCATCGGAGAGCTATGGAGTGGTTTCAGGACCTTAACCCGTTGCACCTCCTGTTATCCTTGGTGGTCCCTCTCGGGCTCTGGCTACTTCTGTTGACGAGGGGGCGGCAGCCGGGGAGGCCGAAGCTCCCACTGCCGCCGGCGCCGCCGGGGCTGCCGATTATCGGCCACATGCTGATGGTGGAACACTTGTCCCACCGCGGCCTGGCCAAGCTGGCGGAGAAGTACGGCGGCCTGTTCCACCTCCAGCTCGGCTTCCGTCGCACCGTGATCGTGTCCACCCCGGAGATGGCCCGCCATGTCCTGCAGGCCCAAGACATCGTGTTCGCCAACCGACCCAACACCATCGCGACCGCCTACCTCAGCTACGACCGCGCCGACATGGTCTCCGCCCACTACGGTCCCTTCTGGCGCAAGCTGCGGAAGCTCTGCGTCGTCAAGCTCTTCAGCCGAAGGCACGCCGAGTCCTGGGCCTCCGCCCGCGACGAGGTGGACGTCGCCGTCGCTGAAGCCGCGGCCGCCGTGGGAACCGCGGTCAACATCGGGGCGCTCGTCTCCAACCTGACAATGAACATCACCTACAGGGCGGCCTTCGGGACGCGGAACCACGAGGAGCAGGAGGAGTTCATCGCCATCCTAGAGGAGTTCTCGAAGCTTGTCGGGGCGATCAACATCGCCGACTATGTCCCGTGGCCCAAGTGGATCGACGTGCAGGGCCTCAACAAGCGGATGAAGACGGCCCGCGCATCCCTCGACCGCTTCATCGACAAGGTCATCGACGGCCACATCAAGAACCCTAAGGCAGCCGACGCCCCGGAGGCAGACATGGTCGACGAAATGATCGCCTTACTCGGGGAGTCGAACCAGAACAGTGGGGAGGCCACCGACGAAGATGATCTAAAGGGGAGCCTCAGGCTCAACAGGGATAACATCAAGGGCATTATCATGGTAAATTTTTTTTTTCCAATTAACTAAAGGGGTTCTATTGATGGTGCCCCAAACTCAGAAATAAAATCAATACAAGCCTGATCAACTTGAATAAAACCCACAAGACTCTTCCTCAATTACAAACTAATAACAATCCGATAAAACCAAATCAGTGATGTTATCATGGTACTTATCGAACAAGCAACCTCTCGTCTTTATTTTTTTCCTATTTAATCTTAGGGATTCTTTTCAGTTTCACCCCATTCCTATATGATATTAGGACATACCCCCTAAATTTGTCAATTAACTAAAGGGGTTCTATTGATGCTTTTGTCTTCGTTGTCTTTCTCAACGGTGCCTCTCCGTTTTGCACGTCATGACTTCATCCTGCGACCGACCGAGCAGGATGTGATGTTTGGCGGAACCGAGACGGTGGCATCAGTGATCGAGTGGGCCCTGGCAGAGCTGCTGAGGACCCCCGAGGAGCTGAAGAGGGTGCAACAGGAGCTGGCGGATGTGGTTGGGCTGGACCGCAAGGTCCACGAGAGCGACCACGACAGGCTCCCCTACCTCAAGTACACCGTAAAGGAAACCCTCCGGCTCCACCCCCCCATCCCGGTCGTGTTGCACGAGTCGGCCGAGGACTGCGAGGTGGCCGGGTACTCCGTGCCTGTTCGGACACGCGTGATGATCAACACGTGGGCCATCGGGAGGGACAAGTCGTCGTGGAAGGACCCGGACGAGTTCCGTCCCTCCCGGTTCGCACCGGGCGGGGAGGGGGACGGCGTCGACTTCAGGGGCAACTTCTTCCAGCTGATCCCGTTCGGGTCGGGCCGGCGGTCGTGCCCGGGGATGCAGCTCGGGCTGTACTCAATGGAGCTGGCACTGGCGCAGCTCCTCCACTGCTTCAACTGGGCACTGCCGGATGGCATGAAGCCACCCGACCTCGACATGCAGGACGTTCTGTTCGGCCTCACAGCGTCGAAGGCCGTCCGGCTTGTTGCGGTCCCCACGCAGCGCATCACCTGCCCCCTCCTCTGATGGATATCTAGTGGCCGGCTCCACTTTGGCTTGGAAAATACCCTAATAAAGGCTTGTAAGCTTTAACAGAAATATCAACTCCTTAAGTTGGGCCCACAGCCTTCTCGATCTCAATCTGGCAGTGGTGGCGGTGGTGTTGAAACGAGATCTATGGATCCGTGTTTCAAAGTTTTATCATAAATCATATGTTTGATAATACTGAAACAGTTTTGCTCGGACCGTCACTATAAAAAAAACATTTATTGCAGACGAAATATTTTATTACTGTCAGTAATAATATACTTTTTAATAATAACTTCTGTCGGTATAATGACTTTGATATTGTAATTATTTTTTTCATTTTTATTACCGACAACAATATAAAGTCTGTCGATATAATATATTTACTGACGCAATTCATTATATATGTTGGTAATATATATATATATATATATATATATATATATATATATATATATATATATATATATATATATATATATATATATATATATATATATATATATATATATATATGGGAAGTGCTAGAATGCGGCATGCGGTGCGTGCGGCATCGCACCGCAGCCGTCTGATGCACTGCTGTGTGCATCGCATGCACGCAGCGCGTGCATCAGACGGCTGCGGTGCGATGCCGCACGCACCGCATGCCGCATTTTAGCATACCCCTAAAATCTTAAAATATCTACTAAATATTTGCTTGCAGGTCCGAAATATGAAAAACCATCTAAGTCCGAATTATCGGATGCAATCCGATCGAATCCAAACCAAGTTCAAAATCCGAAACAGGCTAATCTATGATTTTCTAACACTTAGACTTTAAATTAGTCAATCGGAGGGTAAAATATTAAAACATCTACTAAATACTTACTCACAAGTCCGAAATATAAAAAAACATCCAAATTTGAATTATCGGATGCGATCCAATAATGATCCGAACCAACTTCAATATCTGAAACCAGCTAATTTATGATTTTCAAACATTTAGACTCTAAATTAGTCAATCGGAGGGGTAAAATTTTAAGATATCTACTAAATACTTGCTCGCAAGTCCAAAATACAAAAAAACATCTACGTCTGAATTATCGAATATGATCCGATAACGATCCGATCGAATCCAAATCAAATTCAAAATTCAAAATACGCAAATTTAAGATTTTTAAACACTTAGACTCTAAATTAGTCAATCAGAAGGGTAAAATCTTAAAATATCTACTAAATACTTGCTCGCAAGTCGGAAATACAAAAAATCATCCAAGTTTAAATTATCGGATGCGATTTGATAATGATCCGATCGAATCTAAATCAAGTTCAAAATCTGAAACACGCTAATTTATATTTTTCAAAACTTAGACTCTAAATTAGTCAATCAGAGGATAAAATCTTAAAATATCTACTAAATACTTGCTCGGAAGTCCGAAATATAAAAAATCATCCAATTCTGAATTATCGGATATGATCTGATAACTATCCGATCGAATCCAAACCAATTTTATAATCCTAAATACACTAATTTATAATTTTTAAACACTTAGACTCTAAATTAGTCAATCGGAAAGTAAAATTATCTATAAAATAATTGCTCGTAAGTCCAAAATATGAAAAACTATCTAATTCCAAATTATCGGATGTGATCCGATAACGATCCAATTGAATCCATACCAACTTTATAATCCGAAACACGGTAATTTATGATTTTCAAACACTTAGACTCTAAATTAATTAACCGGAGAGGTTAAAATCTTAAAATATCTACTAAATACTTTCTCGCAAGTTCGAAATATAAAAAACCATCCAAATCCGAATTATTGGATGTGATTCGATAACGATCTGGTCGATATGCACTGCTGAGTCGTGCCAGGACCTGGGGAAAATTTTCAACACGCATTGCATAGTGCTGGAAATGTACGCATGCGTATTAGAATGGGACAAATGGCACACCTTATCTCATTTCGGTAACTTTTTCCAAGGAAACTTTTTGGCAAAAGGCGTTAACGCTCAATCGTTTCGGCTCCCATACTCTTGTCTCATTTTATCCAACTGAATGTGTGCCCAATTCTGATATGTGTGCTTACATTTTCAACACTACGCAGTGCGTGCTAAAAATTTCCCCCAGGACCTGGTGAGCATTTTTGCTCTCTGATTTATTTGATGCACTTCTTTACCATCCAATATTAGTATGCCACGTACGTAGTCCATTAAAAGTTCAGGCACAACAGGGACTACATGTTACCAATAAATGACTGCCCCATTGTACCATTTTCAGTGCACGACGTGGCACACTGGTATATCAAACAAGTGCAGCAAATCAATCTAGGGAGCAAAAATTGATCTCCAAAGTAGTGCACGTGAAATTAAAAAAAAAAAAATTGTGTACTTAAATAGGTATTTTGATTTTTTTTTATCATTATTTGAGTGTGGCTTAGTTGTATGGCACACAAAGGGGATGTTATGAAGAGAGTGATTAGGTTTTGGAGAGAACTCCTTGTATTGATTTCATTGTATAAGATCTACCTCTCCTTATATAAGGAGAGCAAGCACACCATTACAATACACTTTGCCGATGAAATTTTTTTTTACCATTGGTAAAATATATATTTATACCGACGGAAATTATTATATCTGTCGATAGAATAACTTATATTATTTAATTTTTTTTTTATTTTAATTACCGATAGGTAATTAAAATCCGTCGGCAAAATATTATTCTCGACAAACATAATTATCTCTGTCGGAAAAAATGTATATTACCGACGGAGAACACGTGTCTGTCTGTATTATAAATTGTTATTATTAAAAAAAAATTGACATTATTTACCGACAGAAAAATAGTACCGTCGGTAAATAACTCCATTATTACCGACAGTTATATAAGTCCCGTCAGTAATATATATTATTCACAACAGTATTAAAGTGACCATTGGTAATAATATATTATATATATTATTTCCGACTGTATTATATATCATTCCTGACGGTATTATATTAAAGTGACCGTTGGTAATAATATATATATATATATATATATATATATATATATATTACCGATAGAATATTTATTGTACCGACAGATATATTCCGGCGATAAAAAGTGTTTTTTTTTTGTAGTGATACCACAACTAAGGTGGGACTAAGAGCATCTCTAACGAACTCGCTTGAGGCCGGTGACCCACCAAAAGTGGCAATGGAGTAGCTTTTGAAGCCCTCCAACGGCCTCTCTTAACCATCACTATATTTATTTTCAACTCATGACACTCACCCCATTTGCTGGCTTGCTTGAGAATCATCAAATTTTATGAAGTAGGTAGTGGATAGGGAGACTATTGGAGTATGAGCAAAATGCACTCACCAAATCTGTTTATGTGGCAAGAATAGCTCATCATATTTAGCTTTTTGCGAGTAAGGGAGGTCATTGGAGATGCTTTAATAGTAACTCTACATCTAATAGCCCCCGTCAAACTGATGTAAGGTATAATCCGACATTAGTTTTCTTAATAAAGAAAAAAAATTACATCAAATATTCTCATTTTTATTATGTAAAGTAAAGATAGTTCCAGGGCGACCTGCAAGCAAATCGTCATGAGAACCCAATTGACCTGCAAGTAGGACAACCAAGGGACCCCGGCCAACATGTAAATAGGTCAACAGGGGAACTGACAATTATCACTAAGGATCGGAATGGGGGAAATTGGCGATGATGAAAGCTAGTAATGAAGGAGGCCAAAAGGGAAGAGATCGACTAAGAAAGGTGCATGTGGATGCGTGAGACGTCATAGAAGGTAAGCACTCGGCCGAAGTAAGCACTTGACACCTCCTAGAAGATCTCAATCATCACAAACGAAAAATAGAAGAAGAAAAAGTCACAGCTTTGATAGGGTCGCACGACCAAGGAAAGAGACTTGAGAGCTGGCACAAGTGTGACCAGAGAGAGTAGATCCAAGAGCCCATGCGACCAGGGAGAAAGAGGATAAGATAAAGGCCAAGGAGAGAGACGTCAGAGGGAGAGATAGGCTTGATCAGAAGGAGGGAGAGGATCTTGATCGGTAGGACACGGGTGGGCCAATAGGGCCTAGGGCGCAGATGGACCAGCAGAGCGTAGAACACAGACGGGACGGTAGAGCACAGGGTGCAAGGAACATGCGATCCGGTAGAGCGCCAGCGGACCGATCGGTAGAGCGTAGGTCGTAGGGTAGGAGTGCAGGCGTGGGCAGACCAGTAGAATGTAGGCAGACCGACCGGTAGAGTGCAGGGTGCAAGGCACGAGTGCAGGCATAGGTGGACTTGGTAGAGTGCAGCTGTGCAGGTGGACCGATCGGTAGAGTGCAGGGCGCAGGGTACGAGTGCAGGTGCGGGCAGACCGATAGAGTATAGGTGAATTGATCGGAAGAGCTCAGGGCGCAAGGCACGAGTGCAGCGCAGGCAAACCGGTAGAGTGTAGGAGGACCGACCGGTAAAGCGCAGGGCGCAAGCCACGGGTGGTCCGGAAGAGCGCAAGCGGGGCTGACCGATAGAGCACAAGGCGCAGGGCACGAGTGCTGGCACAGACGGACTAGTAGAGTGTAGGCGAATTGACCGTTAGAGCGCAGGGCACGGGTGGTCCGGCCTAGCGCAAGGTGTAGCAGATCGAGCACTGGCGTTGATCATGGTGCTGAGAAGGTTGGTGCGGTGAACGAGAGAGGTAGGGACAACACATGGCAAAGATGAGCAGGGATACCAGGATACCATTATCGGGATACACGTGCAAAAGGTCACAACCATAGGGGACACCACAACCAGGACACACAGGTGGTTGTGAGGCGTAGACGTGCACGGCTGCTGAGGGTGCAAATAGGAAGTAGGGCTACGAGAGAAGGGGAGAATCCACCACGAGGGAAGGAGAGCAGGGCGCAAAAGGTCACAACCGTAGGGGACACCACAGCTAGGACGCTAGCACACATATAGGGACACACTCGATAAGGTCTCGCACGGCCAGGACACACAAGGTCACGCGCAGGGACAAACAGTAGGGACACCCACGGTATCACGAGATCAATAGAGAGAAGACACACCGTTACAATAAGGTGGGCTGAGTATGGTGGGCTAAATAAGGTGGGATGAAAAGGGTTGTCTTAAATAGAGGTTGACTGAATAAGGTATCAGTGAAAGCTCTGAGTTGTTACTCCTGATATCTCGATATCACGTGGGATCTCTGAAGGCTATGGAAATCGGCGTGTGAGATCACGCCCGATCGTGTGGGAGTAGGGATCACGCACTCGGGATAGTGGATACATGATGCCTAATGATGCTGGGGAAGACGATCGGATTCGAACACAGCGTTAGAGAGCTCGATGGAGATCTCGACACGCTTACGGGACTGGGAGGTGCAAATCGGTTTCGGACGGCACGGAGCGGTGCCGGGCAGAGCAGATTGGGGCCAGCGTCGAGCGCGGCGCGGAGGCTCACGAAGACCGGCATCAGGTGCGTACGAGGGGAGAGCACAGATCAGAGCCAACGCCAGGCACGACACAGAGGTTGATAGAAATCGGAGAGCTCACGCGCAGGGGAAGCCGGATGGCTTACGCGCAGGGAGGCGTGGTCGGCCAGGCGATAAGAAGCGGAGTGGATCTGGCAAGGGAGGACCAAAGGAGGCTGGGGCTCCGGAGGTTAGGCGTGGGAGAAAGGGGAAGAAAAGGGACCAACAGGAATCGATCTGCAGTTGCAGTCAAATCTTGACGGGCAATGAGGAAGAGCTCGTTCGGCAGGGAAAGAAGTGGATCTTGATCGGCTAAGTGATCTCGCATGATGGTGTTGCGAGCGTCACAGAGAATGTTATCTCACGTAACCACAGTTGTTACGTGAGATAACCACAGAGATGTTATCAGCCCCCCACAAGCTGATCGATGGATCTGACGAGAAGCTTGTCCTGTAATAATTTGAATCGAGTCTGAGGCAGATGCTTGGTGAAGATATCTGCAAGTTGATCGACTGTTGAGATATGGCGAACCTCAAGGCCCTTCTGAATTACCTTCTCACAAACGAAGTGGTAGTCCACTTCAATATGTTTGGTGCGGGCATGAAATACTGGATTTGAGGCCAATGTAATGGCGGAGATATTGTCACACCAGATAATGGGAGGACCAGGCACATGGATATGCAGGTCATGAAGGAGCATGACTAGCCAAGTGACTTCAGTAGCAGTAGTGGCGAAACTCCGGTGTTCAGACTCCGTAGAAGAACGAGCAACCGTGGGTTGTTTCTTAACAGACCAGAAGACCACATTTCCGCCAAGCAGCAAGCACAGTCCGGTAGTAGATCGCCGGTCGACGTCATTCCCCGCCCAGTCAGCATCAGAAAAAGCTTGAAGTAGAAGAGGGCCAGGGGAAAATTGGAGGCCATGTGAGATGGTGCCCTTGATATAGCGAAGTACCCGCTTGAGATCGGCAAAGTCACTTGTTGTTGGAGCATGCATGTGCTGGCAAATGATGTTGACAGCAAAGGAGATATCCGGCCTGGTGACCGTCAAATATTGAAGCATGCCCGCAAGACTCCTATAAAGTTTAGGATCATGAAACGAAGCAGTAAGAGCCGGATCCAGACCCTCCTTGGAGGAGGTGGGTGTCAGGTATGGCTTGCAATCAGTCATTGCTGCGCAAGAGAGAATATCAATAGCATATTTGTGTTGGTGCAGTAAAAGGCCATTGACATTGGAAGAGACCTCGATGCCAAGGAGATGATGGAGGTGACCAAAGTCCTTCATCTCAAACTGAGACTTCATCTGAGCGAGGATGTGAGTAATATACGCGGGATCATTTCCAATGACAAGAATGTCATCGACATACACAAGCAGTATGGTGAGTCGATGAGAAGTCCGTTGTATAAAGAGTGAGTTATCATTTTTACTCATGACAAAGCCTAGAAGTTGGAGATAGGTGGAGAGATGATCGAACCACGCACAGGGAGCTTGTCACAAACCATATAGAGCCTTTCGAAGGCGACAGACATGCCCTGGTTGAGAGGGATCAACGAACCCGGGTGGTTGTTGCATATAAATCTCCTCCGAAATGAAGGATGAAGAAATGCATTAGAGACAGCAAGTTGTCGAATATGCCAGACGAAGTGAAGCGCAAGGGTGATAAAGACCCTGACCGTGGCCATCTTGATGACTGGACTAAAAGTCTCCTGAAAGTCGATACCTTCCTGTCGATGAAAGCCCTTGGCAACGAGACGAGCTTTGTAGCGATCTACTGTGCCATCAGGACGTCGTTTCAGTTTGAACACCCATTTACAGCTGATGACGTTAGCCGAGGAAGAAGAGGCGATGAGGTACCAAGTCCCTTGCTGCTGGAGAGCTTGAAATTTAGCGGACATTGCGCGACGCCATTCCATATGTCGATTAGCATCAGTGAAGCATGTGGGTTCGATGTCAGGAGTGGAGGAGATGGCTGTTAGACAGAGAGGGTGTTTTGGCTTGAAGACGCCCACTTTGGAGTGAATAACCATAGGGTGGCCAGGAGTATTAGGAGCAGTGGAGTCCACTAGGGTTGGATGCTCGCCGACGACAGGATCCGAGGGATTGATATATGACCCGTGTGCCATGGAGTTCAAACAGGAGGAACCAGTGAGAGAGGAAACACGTGTCGATGCTGGTAGGCAGGAGGTTAGGTTCACAGAAGAACTGCCAGCATGTGCAGTTGGAACTCTGAGTCTTGAAGTTGTTGGTAAGGATGTAGCAGAGCCGGAGTCTAATGAAGCGGCATCAACTGAACGCCGGCTCTTAGACCGTTGGACGGAGGAAAGTCCTTGCCATGGTGGCGGAAGAAGCGAAGCACGGGGAGTGTCAGTTGTAGATCCTGATGGAGCAGTAGTGGTGTTGGTGGCGAAAAAGAGGGGGGGTAAAAATAAGAGATATGGAGAGTGCTTGGAAACGGTGCGAGAGGGCTGGACATCAGGCGGGTTAAGGGCAAACGGGAAGATATTCTCAAAGAATCGAACATGACGAGAAATGAACACTATCCTTGTGGAGGGATCATGACACCTATATCCTTTGGAGCGAGCACAGTAACCGAGAAAGACACATCGTCGTGAATGAGGTTCGAGTTTATGGGAGGAGTAAGGTCGAAGCCAGGGAAAGCATAAGGAACCAAATACCCGGAGAGAGTGATAATCAGGGGTTTGCTTAAATAGAACCTTAAAAGGAGATTTGTGGCCTAACAGGGGTGAGGGGAGACGATTGATTAAATAGGTGGATGTATAGAGGGCATCGGCCCAAAAATGATAAGGCATGGATGCATGTTGCAGAAGGGTGACAGTGGTGTCAACCAAATGACGATGTTTTCTTTCTGCAATCCTGTTTTGCTCTGGGGTATGAGGACACGAGACTTGATGTAGGATACCACTGGAGGTAATAATAGATGTAAAGGCAATACTGACAAACTCGCCACCACCATCAGTTCGCAATGTTTTAATACAAAAAGCAAACATATTTTTAACAAAAGGCTTAAAGGAAAGAAAAATAGATAAGGCATCAGATTTATTTTTGAGTGAAAATACCCAACAATACTTTGAATATTCATCAATAAAAGAGACATAATAGAGAAATCCACTAGCAGAGGGGACGGAAGAAGGGCCCCATACATCAGAATGCACTAAAGCTAAGGGACGATCGACAATGGACGACGAGGAAGGAAATAGGAGACGATGGCTTTTCCCGAGATTACATGCTGTGCAACAAAACTTGAACGAGCCGATGAACGAAAGAGTTGATCGTTGCTGAAGAAAACGGAGAGTGCCGTAGAGGGGAGGCCAAGACAGGAGTGCCAGACTGGAGCAACAACGGCATAAGCAACAAGTGCAACGGAGGTTGAAGAGGACAGGGAACCCGACGAAAAAGGATATAACCCATTCCTACTGGGCCCGCGAAGACGGATCTTATTCGTATTCTTGTACTGGACAACAAATTCAGCAGAGTCAAAACAAAGGCGATAATTATTATCAGACGCGAAGTGATTGACAGATAGAAGATTAGCAGACGTTGTGAGAACATGGTAAATATTGTTAAGTTGAAAGGAAGACGTATGAGTATATAGAATACCATGACCAGAATGAGAGATGGGCAAGGAGGCACCGTTACCAATGGTAATTGAGTCATTACCATTATAGGGAGTGTTAGGTTTGATGTGATCTACAGCTCATAAAACCCTAGGTTTGGCTGTATATGGTTGATAGTTTATTTAGGATTGTATAAAGGTATGTATTATTATACATGTTCTGTTTACAGAACTTAAAGAGCCATGGCTATATAGTAGTCCATCTAAGTGGGAGACTCAGTGGATCGGTCCTATGAGCCTAAATTGTTCGCAGCTCTTATTTGGGCTGGTCACCCTATCAGGATAAGCTGTTGGAATGACAGAGCATGAGTATCTCAATAATGGTCATTACCAGGCACAGTGCCTGTGGCCGAACGGAACCAACACAGTGCACAGATCGGTGAGCAGACACCGGTGCACATAGCCATGTTTCTGCTTAGGGTAATCGGTGCTAAACCCTGAGGAACCGTGACCGATGGACTAACCAGTTGTGTGTAACTTTGGTTCACCAACGTGTGAGGGATCTAACCAGGACCCAATACCATGGTGCGCTGGGTTACCGGGCTGGCGTTGCATCGGCACGCCACCTTTGCAGGTCATCCACATCCTTATGGGGAGGTGCGTTCCTTGGTATGACATACACCGCACTAAACCCAGGCCTAGTGGTCAATAGTTGAGCTGTTGACCGGATCCGGTTGCTTGGCCAAAGCGATCGGAGGTGCGATGTGATAGTCAACCTGGAAGGAACCTAGTTATATAGTCACTCGAGTCTGACGGTGCTCTCCACCGCTCGAGTTGACTCATGGCACCAAGTGGAGGGACATCGTATTACCAATACTAAGCGGAGATCAGGGGTATGCGAGAGAGCTTAATAAGTCTGGGAGAATTGGAGTGCAGCCTGTGTCGCACTCTGGGTGGCCATGCAGGTTAACCGGGACCCAGAGGATTGACAGGGACACTTGGGTGGTGTGTCGATCGGGTTCGGTTGAAAGCCATGAATCCTAGTCCCGGAAGGTTCCACCCTATCCACGATCGTTACGGATCATTACTTTCTCCTTGTCTCACAGCATATTATAAGTTGAAGAAATAATGCCTAATCGTTCTGTGTTCCGTGAGTGCATAGCACTGGAGCATGGTGGTTGCACAGGACTAAGTGTGTTCACTAGGGGGCAACCCCAGAGTAGTGTAGAGACATACGATGTTGCCATTATACCATGAGGAGTCCATTCCGTGTGTACGTGTTGCACTAGATCGTAGAATACGAGTTTAGTAATTTTTACTATGGGGCACCCCACCTTTTACTAAGGGCACCCCAGTAAATAGTAAAAATACTATTCATTATCCCATGGTGTATTGACTTGTTGCTTATACTGATGAGGTGCCCTAAGTGTTGGGGTACATTATCGTGCACGTAGATGGGCCATACATAGTCCCACATGAGGTGAACGATCACTAGATGCATGGGGGCATTTTGGTCATTTCAAAATGTCCCGCATGCCCTAGTGGCCTCCATCCTCATTAAGGCTAGCTTGCATGGCCATCAAACTTATAATTAAGGGATTAATTCAGATTTGAAAGAATTTGAATTATCTCCTTAATTGCAACAATTTTAATATGGCAACTAGTAATAAAGAGGGGCATTGCATTTGAGAGTAATGAGATGGAGAGAGAGAGGAACGGTTTCATATGGCAAGGGAGAGTGAGGGGCACGAATTTCAGATCTGAAAATGGTGCATCTTTCTCATATTTCCTATGAAGAACCAAAGCCCCTTCTCTTATGGTTCGGATTTTTGCCATCTCTCTCTCTCGGGTTCATCTCTCTCTTATTCATTCATCTTCTTCTCTAAGTGTACATATGAGATTGATGGAGATCGCTTGCACTCTAAGGCACTCAGAGATTAGAGTGCAAGGATCCGGGATGATATGTGAGATCGGGTGAATCCGATGAGATTCATTTCTCTCTTGCGCGAGGATCCCGCTCGTGATTGCTGCCCAGATTTTACAGGCAGATCTGCACTGTTTTGATCACTGCAGAAGATATAGAAGTTCAAATAACTTCAAACTGGTTGCAAATTCTTGACGTTGAAGTCTTCTTTCCGGAAAATCAAGTTTCGCTCCGTTCCGATGTCGGGATAGAAAGTTACGGCTTTTGCACTAAAGGGTGTTCGTGCAGATCCGAATTTGTCTTCATCAACATTGAAGCAATTCTTCGCGGTGTTAAATCCCGCACGAAGGTATAACCTACTAACCCCTAGATCTATCATAATACATACATATAAGATATGTTAATCATTTTGATAGATGACTATAGGGGTTCGATTCGTATTTGTTTTATCATTTGCGCATATGATTAATATGAATGAAAATTTTAAAAATGCACCGCACACCGAAACGATCCTCGGGATCGACTCCACCTTCCGTTGCGCCTCCGATATCATTCTAACAAATGGTATCAGAGCCGTTTTGGTGTACGATTCATGAGAAAATTTTTCATGGAACGACTCGTATGTGCATTTGATGAACGAATGCGTCACCGGGGTTTGCGTAAATCATATATTCATATATGTCGCATGTTATGCATAGTGTGTTTTGTAGGGCACCGGTATAGTGTGATTGTTTGCTTTCGGGGGTCGGACCCCGAAATATAATTGCATGGTATATTGATTGTTTCTGTGATGGATGAATGTAAGGCCTAATGGGACAAGCGCGTGGAGGTTGACCACGGCTTGGTTTTTCCCGGCCCTTATTTCAATTTTTGTCTTTATTCTTCTACCTAGGAAAATGTGTACGAACGAGTAATTGCTCGGAGCGTACTAGAATTTTCAGTTACAGGTTGAAGTCTTGGAGGACAAGGATAGATCGGAGATTCATCACTGGAGGACCGAGCGTGGTGGCCCAAAGTAAGGAATATCTGGAAGATGCCATTGAAGAAATGTCAAAGCATTGCTAGTCAGGTTCAGGGGCGGACCCTGAACTTGATATCAATGGATGTTTGTTTTTCTTTGGTTGGATATTTCTTTAAACCCCGGTGAAAGAATATAATCTGATGCAGTATGTGTTAGATTGTGGGATGCTCTTTCCCCACTATTTGTGGGATGCCTTTTCCCCACTTGGTCCATGCGACCATTAGGTTAGATCTCCATTTATTGACACCCGTAGTCTAATTGGTGTTTGATGGTAGTTGGATCCCATAACACTCGGTTATGCCACCGTTAGGTAGAGGTCCGACGGAGGTTGTCGGATGTCCCTAATTGGTTTGACATCGAAACCAATAGTATGTGGTGATCATCTACGACATCAGACATTAAGTTACATATGAGGAGTCATACTAATGGGAGACCTTTCCTTGTATGTCTAGACCATAGGTTAGGCTCTAGAGCACAAAGGGTAATGATCATTTTATTTAGTATCGAAGGCTTGGAGAGTACATAATGTGATTCTCGGGAGAAAGGTGACAACTGAGTATCCATGGGATAGGGACTATGGTCTTTTCCAAGTCTATCTATACTTTATAAGAGGTCTTAACTCTAGTGGGAGTGCGGTATGACCAGAGTCTAGGTCTAGGTTGTCGCAACCTAGGAACTAAAATACTTGCATTAAAATAACCCTCACCATAATTAAGGGATGTGTAAGAGGACTCAGTGTGAGTGCCCCTGGCCTCCACGGCCAATTACTGAATTTCTGGGTGATAGGGTATGGCTCAACATCCCCCTCGGGTGAGAGTTATGTTCTGTCATGCTGGAGGCTTAGCAGTCTCCTTCAGGATATGGTGGTACGATGCCAGGAGAGAAGGGCTTTTCCCGCTCTCGCGGGGGCCGCATGAACTCCCGTGTCATGAGTGCCTAGGCTCGTGGGTAAGCATTCGAAGCACCCGTGAGGCTACCCATTGCGTCACATGGAGATCACGGGGGGCTGGTCAAAAGGTACCATGGTCCATCATAGCCTGATGTGACAGATTTGGATTGGGTCGAAAAGATCCGATGTGAGCGGAGGACGATATACACTGCCCCCTCGGGCGGGTGTATCCGAATCCGAGATCTCGCATACATGGTAAATTACTCTATGGAGATGTCTTCGCTTTGAGGGTAGCGTTGGCATATGGATGTAATTAGCTTATTTTAAAAATATCCTTAAAATAAGTTTTAATACAATCTATATTCAACCATAGATCCCCTATCCGCTATCCCATTAGACAACTAGATAACGGGTACCGACTTCGTAGACCGGTAATGCAATCAGACCTTATGTTTAGGGTTGGTAAACTACTATGGCTATAAATCTTAATGTCCCTAAACCAGACCCATCGGGTCTAGATGCCACTGTGGTATAGGCTAGGGCATATAACGACTAACGAGAGTCTGTAGAGATGTGCAAGTGCTATGTCATAGCATACTTGTGGACAACTCTTCAGAAGTAAGTCAGACATATGTCAGGTCCTCTGATGTAATGTTTTGTTATAGCATCAGATGTCTGAGGGGCACAGTCAAATGACTCGCTATTTCACCATCAAGAAACTCGTCAGCACTAAGATGTTTGATGGAATACTAGTTTGGAAACACATTCTTGGGTTCCAGAGCGAACTGGTTTTCTTTGACATAGTGCTAGATGTCGAGGTGATGGAGAACATCTGTCTTGCATCCTTATATGGAACCTTTGAAGGCTTTGTCAGAGACTTCAGCCTTTACAAGCTGGAGATGACAAATGCGGAACTTCTGGAAGCTATCCAGGTCACTAAGGATGGGATCAAGGTTAAAGGTAATTCCTTTAGTGCGTAACTTAGGCTTTCTATGAAGTGCCTAAAAGTAAGAACTGATCAGAAACTAAAAACAATTCATGTATAGAATCAGGAACAGACTCTTAAGTCTTGTGAAGCCTAGTACGAAAGTGCTTTCGATGTGGCAACACAAGGGGTATTGGAAGATTGAGATATGGTCTCAGGGTGTCTAGACAGGTAAACATCAACTCTTAGTAGAGTTGAATTGCTATCTAGTAATAGTTCTTCTGCTTCTTGAAATATAGACTTTATGTCTATAGAGATTCAAGAAAAGTAGAAGGTTACTTATTGGTAAGGTGGTCCTAGCATAGATACTGATACCATAACTACTGCGGAAGCTGTTAATATGTTATCTTAGATTTTTCGATAGAAGGATTTTGATCCTTAGAGATTTAGTTATGTTTCCTCCAAGCTAAATAAAGGTTTTCAGTTCTAATCGATGGCTTTAGTGCATCTCTTAAACTGAATAGGTACCTTCATTGCTAAAGGAATAGCTCATAATAAAATCTTTGTATTAAAATCCAGTTCGAAAATAGATTACATAACAGCTGTAGTATCTAATTCATATTTATCTTATTCCTTGGGATAACTTAATCCAATTGTGGCTCCTATGACTTAGATATATTGTCTCAGACATAATTCAAAGGTTAGTGAAGGCCGAGTTTCTAGATACAGATTCCTCGAAGATCCTTCCGACCTGTGAGTCTTGTTTAGAAGGCAAAATGACTAAAAGGGCCACTGAGGTATTTGAGTTAATCCATTATGACGTATGTGGTTCCAAGAGCATCCAGATGGATAATATCCATTGGATGAGTTCCATAGGTACCTGATGGGGCATGGGATCATATCCCAGTTAATTGCTCCAGGGACACCATGCCAGAATGAAATATCCAAGAGAAGGAATCAGACCCTGTTGGACATGGTCTAAATAATGATGAGTTTTACCAAGTTTACTACCCACCTTCTATGGGTTACACCTTGAGACACAGTAGAGTATATCTTGAATAATATATCATCTAATCAGTGCCTCATACCCCTGAAAAGCTGTGGTCTGAGCGAAAGCCTATACTACGACATTTTAGTATATGGGGATGTCCTGCATATGTGCAGAAGGACAAGAGGGATAAGATGGAGACTAATTTCAAGGTGTATCTGTTTATAGGTTATCCTAGAAAAATATAAGGTGGACTATCCATGATCCTGAGGAATAGAAGGTGATTGTTTCTACGAATGCCATCTACCTAGAGCGGGATTCTATTATAGACAATATGTCCACTAGTAAGGTAGTTCTGGGTGAATTACTGGATATTAGTGGAGAGCGCATTATCGAAAACGTAGTGGTAATAGATGATGCAGACACTATTATACTAGAAACTGTAGAAATAATTTACTCTGTACCACAACCATTTTGTCGCAGTGGGAGCACCATTAGAGCTCTTGAAAGATTTTGTGGACAAACTTTGTGAATTAGTCCATAAATTCAAGAGGATGGCCCCTTGAGCTACGACGAAGTAGTGAAATTTTTTTTTACAGAACTGTCTGACAGAAAGTCATGGAGACAAAGCTTGCATTAGTGTCTAGTGATACTCTTTTATATCAGGGTTCATCAAAGCTTTATTAAAGCATATTTGGATTGGGTCAAAGTTAAAGACCCGTGTAAGCGGATCACTGTGTGCACCCTCCCTCGAGTGGGCGTATACTGAATCTAAGGCTTGCGCACCTGGCAACTTAGCCCATTGGGTAGAAGTTGGCAGAAGAAAGGATATATGATGTAGTTTCCAGGCTTAGGAGTTAGCAGGTCAGGAATACCTGGCTTACAGAATTGCAAATGTTCATTTTTGGACTGAAGCAAGTATCCAGGAGAAGCAATATCTATCTTGATCAAGTATGATCTATTCATACAGATTTGATCAAAATAAGCCAAGTGTGTACAAGAGGAGCGATGGAACTATAGGGGTGTACCTAGTACTTTACATAGACGATGTTCTACTGATTGGAAATGAAGTAGGAACGTTGCCTAAGTTAAATGTCTGGTTATTATCTTAATTTTACTGAAAGACCTTCGTGAGGCGAGTTATGTTCTGGAGATCATGGTAACTCGAGATCGTCAGAACAGGATTCTCACGCTATCACAGGCTATGCATAGAGATATGGTTCTAGCCAGTATTAATATACAAGACTCCAAAAGGGGTTTCTTGCTAAAGCTTGAAACTGTCGAATAATATAAATCATATGACACCTAAGGAGATGGCAGAAATACAGAAGGTGCCCTATGCTTATGCAAAGGGTAGTCTTATGTATGTCATGATTGTATAAATGCTAGTTATCTATTGCGCAGCAGGATTGGAGGGTCGGTTTTAGTCGAATCCGGGTCCAATTAGCTGGACTGATGTGAAGAGTATACTCGATATTCTCGTCAAATAAGGACTACGAGTTAGTTTACACTTCACAAGACTTGACGCCGATTGGATGCACAAGATCTGATTTAGCATCAGATGTGTAATCTAGAGAATCGACTTCAGGTATAGTTTTCACCTTGGGATGAGAAGCGGTTAGTTAGCAGAGTGTGAAGCTATAATGTATCACGGGCTCTACTACAGAAGCCTAAGCACATTGTAGCGTACGTGACAGGAAAATAGGTGGTATGGCTCGGTAAGTTCATAGTAAACTTGAAAAGCATACCAGATGCTCAGTTTTTTTTGTAACAACAAAAGAGCGGTAGCAAGAGCCTAGGCACCACCATAAAGGGGAAACATATCAAATACAAATTCTACTTGATCTGGTAGTTTTAGGAGGAAAGGCAAGTGGCGATAACTGAGGTAGCATCTGCAGATAATGTTGCTGATTCCTTTAGGGAATTCCTGCAAAGGCTTTTGGGCAGCATGTAGAAGCTATAGAGCTCATGACCGTTTTTTCTCGCTAGACCAAGTGGGAGATTGTTAGGTTTGATGTGGTCTACAGCTCGTAAAACCCTAGGTTTAGCTGTATATGGTTGATAGTTTATTTAGGATTGTATAAAGGTACGTATTATTATACGTGTTCTGTTTACAGAACTTAAAGAGCCATGGCTATATAGTAATCCATCTGAGTGGGAGACTTAGTGGATCGGTCCTATGAGCCTAAATTGTTCGCAGTTCTGATTTGGGTTGGCCACCCTATCAGGATAAGTTGTTGGAATGACAAAGCATGAGTATCTCCATAATGGTCATTACCAAGCACAGTGTCTGTAGCCGAACGGAACCAACACGGTGCACAGATCGGTGAGCAGACACCGGTGCACATAGTCATGCTTCTGCTTAGGGTAATCGGTCCTGAACCCTGAGGAACCGTGACCGATGGACTAACCAGTTGTGTGTAACTTTGGTTCACCAACGTGTGAGGGATCTAACCATGACCCAATACCACAGTGCGCTGGGTTACCGGCCTGGCGTTGCATCGGCACGCCACTCTTGTAGGCCATCCACATCCTTATCGGGAGGTGTGTTCCTTGGTATGACATACACCGCACTAAATCCAGGCCTGATAGTCAATAGTTAAGCTGTTGACCGGATCCGGTTGCTTGGCCAAAGCGATCGGAGGTGCGATGTGATAGTTAACCTGGAAGGAACCTAGTTATATGGTCACTCGAGTCTGACAGTGCTCTCCACCGCTCGAGTTGACTCATGGCACCAAGTGGAGGGACATCGTATTACCAATACTAAGCGAAGATCAGGGGTATGCGAGAGAGCTTAATAAGTCTGGGAGAATTGGAGTGCAGCCTGTGTCGCACTCTGGGTGGCCATGCAGGTTAACCGGGACCCAGAGGATTGACAGGGACACTTGGGTAGTGTGTCGATCGGGTTCGGTTGAAAGCCATGAATCCTAGTCCCTGAAGGTTCCACCCTATCCACGATCGTTACGGATCATTACTTTCTCCTTGTCTCACAGCATATTATAAATTGAAGAAATAATGCCTAATCGTTCTGTGTTCCGTGAGTGCATAGCACTGGAGCATGGTGGTTGCACAGGACTAAGTGTGTTCACTAGGGGGCAACCCCAGAGTAGTGTAGAGACATACGATGTTGTCATTATACCATGAGGAATCCATTCCGTGTGTGTGCGTGTTGCACTAGATCGCAGATTGCGAGTTTAGTAATTTTTACTATGGGGCACCCCACCTTTTACTAAGGGCACCCCAGTAAATAGTAAAAATACTATTCATTATCCCATGGTGTATTGACTTGTTGCTGATGCCGATGAGGTGCCCTAAGTGTTAGGGTGCATTATCGTGCACGTAGATGGGCCATACATAGTCCTGCATGAGGTGAACGATCACTAGATGCATGGGGGTATTTTGGTCATTTCAAAATGTCCCGCATGCCCTAGTGGCTGCCATCCTCATTAGGGCTAGTTTGCATGGCCATCAAACTTATAATTAAGGGATTAATTCAGATTTGAAAGAATTTGAATCATCTTCTTAATTGCAATAATTTTAATATGGCAACTAGTAATAAAGAGGGGCATTGAATTTGAGAGTAATGAGATGGAGAGAGAGAGGAATGGTTTCATATGGCAAGGGAGAGTGAGGGGCATGAATTTCAGATCTGAAAATGGTGCATCCTTCTCATATTTCCTATGAAGAACCAAAGCCCCTTCTCTTATGGTTCGGATTTTTTGTCATCTCTCTCTCTCGGGTTCATCTCTCTCTTATTCCTTCATTTTCTTCTTCAAGTGTACATATGAGATTTATGGAGATCGCTTGCACTCTAAGGCACTCAGAGATTAGAGTGAAAGGATCCGAGATAATATGTGAGATCGGATGAATCTGATGAGATTCATTTCTCTCTTGCGAGAGGATCCCGCTCGTGATTGCTGCCCAGATTTTACGGGCAGATCTGTACTGTTTTGATCACTGCAGGATCTATAGAAGTCCAAATGACTTCAAATTTGTTGCAAATTCTTGGCGTTGAAGTCTTCTTTCCGGAAAATCAAGTTTCGCTCCGTTCCGATGTCGGGATAGAAAGTTACGGCCTTTGCACTAAAGGGTGTTCGTGCAGATCCGAATTTGTCTTCATCAACATTGAAGCAATTCTTCGCGGTGTTAAATCCCGCACGAAGGTATAACCTACTAACCCCTAGATCTATCATAATGCATACATATAAGATATGTTAATCATTTCGATAGATGACTATAGGGGTTCGATTCATATTTGTTTTATCATTTGCGTATATGATTAATATGAATGAAAATTTTAAAAATGCACCGCACACCGAAACGATCCTCGGGATCGACTCCACCTTCCGTTGCGCCTCCGATATCATTCCAACAAGGAGAGGCAACACTGAGGTTGGAGAAGTCAGGTATTAGATGATTACTCGCGCCACTGTCTGCATACCACGGATTGTGAGTGGTCGGAGGAGCGGACGCAAGCAGCGCAGGGGAAGAGAGCGTCGCAGGGGGGGGGGAGGGCCCTGGCTCTGGTAGAGAGCAATGTTTGTCCGATGCCAGCAATTGAGAACGATGTGACCCGGTCTGGAGCAGATCTGGCAGACTGTGGAGGGAGATCCACCGAGAATACCACGACCACGAGTGCGTTCAAAACCACTGCGATCTGGGCCGTCACGACCACGGTAGAACCGACCACCACCTCCACGGTTTTCACGACGACCACCCCCACGGCTGGCCGTAAAGGCAGAGGAGGCTGGTGGTGGGGTCGGAGTTAGGTGGGGATTGGAGGAAGTGGTTGAAGTGGAGGCTGCTTCAAGGTAGTTCTCCTCCACATATAGAAGAGCAGAGAGCTCGTCCATAGCCAAAGGACCAGGGCGAAGACGAAGCACCGTCTTGACATGGTTGTATGTTGCAGGGAGGCCATCGAGGGTATAGAGCACAATGTCGGGCTCGGAGACTGGAGCACCGATCGCGGCCAGGTTGTCGCAGATAGTTTGAATCTGTTGAACATAGGTGGATAAAGAAAGGGTGCCGTTCTGAAGCTTCTAAAGTTGAGATCGGAGATGAAGGATATTAGATCGGGTTTGGGAAAGGAAGCGCTTCTCAAGCGCCACCCAGACATCACGAGACCCAGGTAGACAAAGCACTGTAGGAATGATGCTGGGGGAGAGGGTGGAGAGGATGCAGGTACGAAGCTGTCTATTAGCAAGGATCCACTCCTTGTAGAGAGAATTGGTGGGCTCTGGGACAGGATGACTACCATCAACAAGATGCTCAAGTTGGAAAGTTGATAAGGCACCGAGACAGAGATCTTTCCAAGTCATAAAATTGGTGTCATCGAGTTTGATTGTCACCAGAGAGCTTAGGTTTTTGATAAGGAGCAGCATTGGAGAAGAAAGCGAGGACAGAGGACGAGCAGAAGAGGGAGGAGAAGATTGTGTTGAGGAGGAATCTGTCATGATGAAGGCTGCCTAGGAGAAGAAAAAAAAATAGTTGGAAAAAAAGGTTGAGGAACTAAGGGTAGATGTAGATCTAGCACACCTCAGAAACGAGGCTCTGATACCATAAAAGCTTTTGAGAGAGAGAGAGAGAGAGAGAGAGAGAGAGAGAGAGAGAGAGAGAGAGAGATTGAGAGAGAAAGAGAGATTGAGAGAGGGAAGTAAATAATAGCCGGTTGACTTGGGTTATTCACCTCAAGTCCATCCATGTTTATTTATAATAAATGGTGAATAACTAATTACATCCGGATCTGTTAACAGATATCCTTAACAGTTGTTATCATCTGTGGTTATCAACGTAACCACAGTTGTTACGTGAGATAACCACAGAGATGTTATCAATGACCACATGTAGAAAGAGGCTGACATACATCATCCCAATTTACCAAATGAATATCTTTCTCCGAATGGCTATTACTGCAAAGAAAATGGTCAAGAGAGGTCTCAATGCAATTTAGAATCGGTTGAGAAATTCAGGATTATTTTTTCATTGAGGAACCCGGCCTAGCCTCGTGTGAAGGGGGGTTGTTGGGTTTAGTCCCACATCGACTAGGGGGCTGGGTGATGTTGTCTCAATTTACCTGCCTTGGACCTCCCCACACAAGTCGGTTTTATGAGGAGGCAGGTATCCAAGGGTCAAGGGAACCCATCAAATTGTGCTTGGACGAGAGCAATATTAGTACCAGGATGGATGATCTCTTGGAAGTCCTTGTACAGTTTGGGCAAAGCAGATAATATCTTGTGCATATGGGGTGAGATGTTATACATACAATAATGGGCGCTAATTGAGGAATGTGCATGCCTCAAACAATAGGGAAGGCAACGGTGCGGTTTAAAACCGAGAACTGCGGAAAACCGCACCGCATGGTGCGGTTTTGGTTTGCCAAATTATAAAACCGTCGCGGTGCGGTGCGGTTTGCGGTTTCGGTGTTGCAGTGCGGTTTCGGTTTTGCCCAAAGTCGTAAAAAATCTCACCGTTTAGACCATTATAAAGTTAAACCGTGGTGCACCGCACCGTACGGTGCGGTTTCGGTTTTACATACGGAACACCGTCGTGGTACGGTGCGGTTTCGGTGTGGCGGTTCTTTGTTACGGTGCGGTTTCGGTTTTGCCCAAAACCGGACCATTGCTATCCCTATCAAACAACCTTCAGGATTTATTCCCTCCACGGTGGCCAATTTATTTTTAAAATGCTCAGTAAGAATTCTGTTGAGTTGCACAAGAAGGATATTTGAGCTACACCAAACTCATCTCTTAAAAGAAAATAACTCGATTCCTTCTCCGTCGAAGTAACCATGATTGGTGAAAGAATTTTGTATTGCAACCCCTATCCTTCAACCAGTGGATCCTTAGTTTTTGCTGCCACTTGATCAAGCTCTTGCGTAGCTAGTACACCTTGAAATTTCTGCATCGAAAACTATTAGCCCGAACCGGAAGCAATCAAAATATAGATGACTTCAAATAGTCGCCCCGAGCCACGGAATTACCGTGGTTCGGGGTCCAGCTAACAACACATGTCCCCACCCGTTCGATCAACCGACCCTTATGATAGGAGCCCCCCTAGGGTTCTCTCGGCGGCTTGTAGATCTCAATAATCCGGAACTATCCAATCAGACGAAAATAACAGATGTCGATGGTCGGACCCCGAACCACGATGATACCGTTGTTCGGGGCGACTAAGTTAAGGGCTTTAATCAAAATATGTCTACCCAAAGCTCTAACTCGGTTATCAATATTACTAACCGCCTCCATATTCCTAGTTAAAAAACAATCCATTAGCAATACGTCTTGATCGAAGGTGGTGATGGATCCCTTCCAGGTTATTCCAAGCTATCGCAACCATTGCAAAAAGATTCCCTTGATGCAGTCAGAAATGTTCAAAATGAAAAGGTCAACAAACGTTGCAATTCGAGGCTCAAGTCTAATCGCAATTGGACAGTGATCCGAGGCGATCCGAGGAAGATGGAGAACCAAAGCATCAGGAAGCCGGTCAATCCAAGATGCTGGGACAAAAAAACTCTTTATCAATAAGTTCCAACACTCATCTCGAAGAAGAATCCATTGTTTGACCAAATTTACATATTTATTACCCCTAAGTTCAATGCCACAAGAGATGTACTAAAAATAAAAATTAAAAAAGTTGGAGGTCAAACAAGCAGTTCGAATAAAAACAGCCCCGGAATCACAATTGACCACCACATAAACAAAGGGACAAGGAAAGAAAGGGGAGGCAACTGGTTCGAACCCTTGATCCGGTCCTCGGCCTCAATGATTCATCAAGATCAGGAATCGTCATGCTTATGGTAGGGATTGGATGGTCAGGATTCATAGTCCAGATTTTTTCCATGCTATCCTTAGTATATAAATCGAGGGAAAGCAAGAAGTGTGGTAAAAAGAAAAGAGGTTACCTTGACTTACCCCCCTCCCATTTTGATGATGCATTTTGGGTTATCCCAAAATTATTCAATGTTAGGATTACCTCTTATTTTTTACCGAAACGTCTACCGGACATCCAAAAGAAGGGGTAATCCTAATATTGAACAATTTGAGAGTAACTCAGACCGCATTATCAAAATGAGGGGTAAGCCAATTTTTTTTTTTTTTTTGTTAATTCAATTCAATAGCAGAGAGGGAGCGAAAGCTCCTCAGTGACTTCTTTTATAATCATCTCTTATTTTCGAAAATGACCCCTCCGTCACCACCAAGGTCTAGGGTTCCATCCTGGGTTGAGATCACGAGTACAAGAGAAATGGCAGAATCATGGTGTGCCGCAGAGGGGTTTGAAGGTCCCCTTCAAGACTTGGATTCGGAGGACGAGCCATTCTCTCATTGGGGATCAATCTATTGATGACGGTGATCGATTTTTCGGTGAGCGACATGTTCATAGTCTTTCGTCTGCACGAGGCTCATCTGTTCCCGAATCCAACTGAGCGCCTTAGTAGATCCTTCCCCACCGCTTCCAAATCTATGATCACTCGTTCCTCCGATCTCTGTTGGTTCTCATGATGAATAGTATCCTTGTATTGATGAGTTCTCTTTTATCCGCAAAGAATTATTATCACCAATCAAACGCTAATTGGGCTGCTCGAGATAGAAATCACCTTTTTTTTATTTTATTCAGATATAAAAAAATGTCTATTTTTTTGGCCTATTTTTGACTTTCCCCCCATTTGGATAATGTGTTTTGTGTTTACCGCCCCCCTCGTTTCACGGTCGGTAGACGCTTCCATCAAAAATTGGGGGGGGGGGGGGGGGGGGGGGAGGGTAATCCTTATTTTGAACAATTTAATTGGTAACACAAAACGAATTACCAAGATGGTAGGGTAAGTCAAAATAATCCTAAAAAAAGGTGGACATGTTAAATCTCTTTATAGGAGATGCTTATAATCTTCAGTCCCCACAATATGTTGGTTTAAGCTCAAACCATCCCGGAAAGCTATACTATTTTACATTAATCCCTTATTGACTTTTCAAATGATAAAAACGGGAGTAGGGAGACCAGCCTCATTTGTCTTTATACTAGTGCATGCACGTGCTTGTCGGCACTGCAGTTGGCCGCCTTCGGCGACAACACATATGTCGGCACTGCAGCGGGCCACTTTCGACGGCAACACACCTAAACATCTTCGGCAACAAAACACTTTCGACGACAATTCATACGGACACCCATTTACTCGCCCGTGCTGATTGGCACGAAGCGGGCGCCTTCGGTGCGACCAACTCCCCCACCCTCTATAATCGATCAATCACAGTTATCTCTATTCGAACGGATTCCTCGAGATCGACCCGATGATTTGGGGAACGTGGCTGAAATTTCAGCAGGCGGGTTTATAGCCGTTGATGTGAACAACGATCACGGGATGAACGGTTAGGTTTAGTGCAGTTTAAATGGGCCGGGACTTTAGGGGTTTAGTGTAGTTTAAATGGGTCGGGATTTAAAATCAATAGGAGAGACCGAGGTGATTGATGGGGAAATAAAGATAGTGAGTTGATATCTGAACGAATTATTAGACCTATTCGGTCCATTTTTGTCCATCAGCTTGTCTTAGTCAATTTCCGTTTGGCCAGTCTATATAAGATGGATTCCCACTCTTACAGAGGGCGCTCTGTCATCTGTGTAGCTATGGAGTGGTTTCAGGACCTTAACCCGTTGCACGTCCTGTTATCCGTGGTGGTCCCTCTCGGGCTCTGGCTACTTCTGTCGACGAGGGGGCGGCAGCCGGGGAGGCCGAAGCTCCCACTGCCCCCGGCGCCGCGGGGGCTGCCGATTATCGGCCACATGCTGATGGTGGAACGCTTGTCCCACCGCGGCCTGGCGAAGCTGGCGGAGAAGTACGGCGGCCTGTTCCACCTCCAGCTCGGCTTCCTCCGCACCGTGACCGTGTCCACCCCGGAGATGGCCCGACATGTCCTGCAGGCCCGAGACATCGTGTTCGGCAACCGGCCCAACACCATCGCGTCCGCCTACCTCAGCTACGACCGAGCCGACATGGTCTACGCCCACTACGGCCCCTTCTGGCGCAAGCTGCGCAAGCTCTGCTTCGTCAAGCTCTTCAGCCGCAGGCACGCCGAGTCCTGGGCCTCCGCCCGCGACGAGGTGGACGTCGCCGTCGCTGAAACCGCGGCGGCCGCGGGAACCGCGGTCAACATCGGGGCGCTCGTCTCCAACCTGACAATGAACATCACCTACAGGGCGGCCTTCGGGACGCGGAACCACGAGGAGCAGGAGGAGTTCATCGCCATCCTCGAGGAGTTCTCGAAGCTGTTCAGGGCGATCAACATCGCCGACTATGTCCCGTGGCCCAAGTGGATCGACGTGCAGGGCCTCAACAAGCGGATGAAGACGGCCCGCGCATCCCTCGACCGCTTCATCGACAAGGTCATCGACGGCCACATCAAGAACCCTAAGGCAGCCGACGCCCCGGAGGCCGACATGGTCGACGAAATGATCGCCTTCCTCGAGGAGCCGAACCAGAACAATGGGGAGGCCACCGGCGAAGATGATCTAAAGGGGAGCCTCAGGCTCAACAGGGATAACATCAAGGGCATTATCATGGTGCAACCTCTCGGCTTTATTTTTTTCCTATTTAATCTTAGGGATTATTTCCAGTTTCACCCATTACTATATGATATTTGGATATACCCCCTTACTTGACAAGGAATACACATAATAAATTTGACTTACACGCCCCTAACTATATGAGTTTTAGGCAAACCTTCTCATTCCATCTAAAGACCATATAACAATTTGAGGAGTAAGTCAAATTGGAGGGGTTTGTCTAATTAAGATCAATATGGGGGCTATGGCCAAATATCATATAGTAATAGTTTTGTGAAAGGGAAATTTATTCATACCCCAAAAATCTGTAATTAGCCCCCATTTCCAACAAACTTGAACACACCTATTTTTTTTTTTCATACCCCATTCCTATCCCAAAAATACCCTTCCCCCTTACACCCCACCTTCAATACACCCCAGTTAAATGGCCCGCCCCAACTTGGTTATACCCCAATCAAACACATACCCCCTTAAATATACTCTAATTATATGCACTCTTGAATACACCCCACTCTTACATAAACCCCATACAGTTGGCTGATACTTGAAGGCACAAGTAGAGCTGCAACTTGGGCAGGCCAACCTAAACCCAACCCGAGTCCAACCCGAACCCAACCCGAATTTGGGCGGGGCTAATCCGAGCCCAACCCGAATTATTTCTCCTCGACCCGACAGGACCCGACACGAAATTAGCGGGTCTGGGACAAGGCTAAACGGGTTCGGGTCGTAAACGGGTCGACACGATAAACGGGTCGGGTCTGGGTTTAGGGTCTGGACACGGTAGACCCGGAAAGACCCGTTTAGTATTCAACGGGTCGTGTCGGGTCGTGTCGGGTCGGGTCGGGTCTACCAGCAATCCAATACTATATTATATAATACCAGTGGGTCTTTTGGGTCAGGTCTGGTCAAGTCGGATTGGGTCGGATCGGGTCAACTCAATAGATCCGGGTGGTAAACGGGTCTTACCGGGTCTTATCGTGTCTACTTATTTATTAGCGAGTCGGGTACGGGTTTAGAATCTAGACACGATTAGTTAAATGGGTCGGGTCCGGGTCTAGGGGTTTTGGACACGACACGAAACTAGACACGACACGAACCCGACACGACTAGACTCATTGCCACGCCTAGCGCAACTTGGGCGGGCCAACCCGAACCCAACCCGACTTTGGGTGGGTTAACCCGAACCCACCCCGCACAACCCGGCCAACCCGACGGGTTGGGCTTGGGCTAAGTTTAAACAAACATTGGGTTGGGTTGGGGGTAGAAAAGACGCTGAGCAGGGGCTTTGGGGTTTGGGGTACAAAAAAAAAGGGCATTGTTGGTATTAAAGGATTGTTGAGTAAGTTATTGAGAAACGCTAGGGATACGGGGGCTAATTACAGATTTTTGGGGTATGAATAAAAATTCCCTTTGTGAAATTGTAAGTTAGAAAATCCCTAATTCTTAATCGCACCCACTAAAACACTATGTGCACCCAATTATCGGGTGCATCCAATCCAAAATTAAAAAGTACTTGGTGCACCTACACATTCCTTTTCTCTCACTTTATCCCTTCCTTTAATTTCCTTCTCGGAGTCTGTGAAAATCTTCACCATCATCACTATCATTAGTCCCATACAAGCCGTTGCTCCTGCTTCCCTCTTCTCCTTTCTCTTTCTTCCCCACCAAAACCCCAACGTATCGGCCCTTATTCTTCCTCTTCCTCTCCCTTCCCAATCGAAACCTTAATCTAGGTTTTGGGTTAGTGTTTCAACGGAGAAGATGGAGGGAGGAGGGAGGAGAAAGATGGAGTCGTGGTGAACCCAAATCTTATAATGTCCCATTTCCATGCCTCATCATTTACCCCCCAAGTCATAGGCATTCCATGCATCCATATCCGATCGGTGCCTCGCACTCAGTCCCAACCGGTAAGTAAAGAATTAAACGACTATGACTGACCCAACGACATAGGCTCCAGCTCGTACCTAATCATTACTATCTCTTTGCGTGTTGGTTGGGATTAAATACAATGCATCGATCAGATATTGATGCAACGGACGGCTGTGACTTGAACGGCAAAAGATGCATGGGGCAAAGAAAATGGGGTAGATGATTTTGGTTCGTGGGTTGTAGGCTGCACCAAGCAAACCTGCAGTTAATTGCTAGGGTACATGTACAGCTGATATTTTTTGGGTTATTTTTGACTTTGCCCCCAAAACTCTGCCTTGAATTGGACTTTACCCCTATCATTTCATTAATTAGACTTTACCCCCCAAAACTAAGTGTTTCGTCAGCTCACCATCTAAGAGAAAGGGTGAGCTGATGGAAAAGAAATAAAGTTTTGGGGGTGAGCTGACGGAACAGTTAGTTTTGGGGGGTAAAATCTAATTAATAAAATGTGGGGGGTAAGGTCGAATTCAAGGCAAAATTTGGGGGGCAAAGTCAAAACAACCCTATTTTTTTCAATGGTTAATTTGATTTTGCCCGACAAATTTTACCTTGAATTAGACTTTACCCCCCATCATTTCATTAATTAGACTTTACCCCCCAAAACTAACTATTCCGTTAGCTCACAATGGGTGAGCTGACGGAAAAGAAATAAAGTTTGGGTTATTTTGACTTTGCCCCCCAAACTTTGCCTTGAATTAGACTTTACCCCCATATTTTCATAATTAGACTTTACCCCCCAAAACTAACTGATCCGTCACTCACCATCTACGAGAAAGGTGAGCTGATGGAAAAGAAATAATGTTTTGGGGGGTGAACTGACGGATCAGTTATTTTTGGGGGGTAAAGTCTAATTAATGAAAATATGGGGGGTAAAGTCTAATTCAAGGCAAAATTTGGGGGGCAAAGTCAAAATAACCCATAAAGTTTTGGGGGTTGAGCTGACGGAACAGTTAGTTTTGGGGGGTAAAGTCTAATTAATGAAATATGGGGGGTACAGTCTAATTCAAGGTAAAATTTGGGGGGCAAAGTCAAAATTACCCTTTTTTGATTTTTAAGCTATGGCCACAACAATGATAAAAAAGGGTGGGAAACTCGGGCTGTGTGAAACGGACTGCTGCGATCAGTGCCACCTCAGGATGGCCTGGTCCGGATGGTTGAATTAATAACATGCAGGTTTTCTTCTCTTGTATTTGTTGTCTTTCTCAACGGTGCCTCTCCGTTCTGCACTTCATGACTTCATCCCGCGACGGAGCAGGATGTGATGTTCGGCGGAACCGAGACCGTGGCAACAGTGATCGAGTGGGCTCTGGCGGAGCTGCTGAGGGCCCCCGAGGAGCTGAAGAGGGTGCAACAGGAGCTGGCGGATGTGGTCGGGCTGGACCGCAAGGTCCACGAGAGCGACCACGACAGGCTCCCCTACCTCAAGTACACCGTCAAGGAAACCCTCCGGCTCCACCCCCCGATCCCGGTGATACAGCACGAGTCGGCCGAGGACTGCGAGGTGGCCGGGTACTCCGTGCCCGTTCGGACACGCGTGATGATCAACACGTGGGCCATTGGTAGGGACAAGTCGTCGTGGAAGGACCCGGACGAATTCCGTCCCTCCCGGTTCGCGCCGGGCGGGGAAGGGGAAGGCATCGACTTCAGGGGCAGCTTCTTCCAGCTGATCCCGTTCGGGTCGGGCCGACGGTCGTGCCCGGGGATGCAGCTCGGGCTGTACTCAGTGGAGCTAGCGCTGGCGCAACTCCTCCACTGCTTCAACTGGGCATTGCCGGATGGCATGAAGCCAGCCGACCTCGACATGCAGGACGTTCTGTTCGGCCTCACAGCGCCGAAGGCCGTCCGGCTTGTTGCGGTCCCCACGCAGCGCATCACCTGCCCCCTCCTCTGATGGATATCTACTGGCCGGCTCCACCTTGACTTGAAAAATACCCTAATAAAAGCCTTGTAAGCTTTCACAGAAATATCAACTTCTTAAGTTGGGCCCACGGCCTTCTGAAGATCGATCGCTTTTCCATGAAAAAAAAAAAAGATAAAAAAGTTCGGCGGTGCCCGGCCATTTAATCGGCAGAGATTTGAGAGGCTTTACAACCAAAGGAATGCAATAGTAGCAGAAGGAATAAAACTTCAACCATGTCGTAAATGTGACGAGAAATATTAAAAAACTCGTCTTAACACCCTCAAAAACATTCGCCGGCCTTGTTCGATAACGCTGAAATGAGATCTGCGGATCCGTGTTTCGAACTTTTATCATAATTTCTATGTTTGATAATGCTAAAGCGGTTTTGTCTGGACCCGTCACTACAAGAAAGAGGTTTATTATCGATATAATATTTTATTACCGTCGATAATAATAAATTTTTTACCGACAATAATTAATAATATCTTCCGTCGGTATAATAACTTTGATATGAATTATGTTGTGTAGTACTTTCCAAATGAAAACCTTCACCCGCTAAAGACATTTTACCCTCCATATACAAGTCCAAGGTTTGTTATAGACCAATCTATTAGGACTATCGGATTGGTTAATTTAGCAAAAAGAAGGGGGTTTTTTACAAATTAACCCCTATAATCTTTTTTATTTAAATATTAACTCCTATAAAGTTAATATTTACATATAAACCTCTTAAATCATCCAATATTTATATATCAACCCCGGCCTACAGGTAATTAGTAGGCAACCAAAATTAAGGAATATTTCTAAAATATTCCTTTACTCAGCTGTTATTTTATTAATCTAAAGGGAAAATAACCGATTTAACCATGGTTTTAATTACTTAATTTGATATATCTTTATTGGACATGGACTTAATCCAAAACAAACACAGACATAGCCCCAATTTAACTTTGACCTAATCTGAAGAATTCACATATTGGAGCGGTATTTACAGAGTTTAGATAAAATATTAAGGATGAAATCAAAAATATTCTCTCGCTTTGGATGTCAGCTAACTGCAGGGGTCAATATATAATATTTGAATGAATAGAGGGGTCTATATGCAAATATAACTTTGATAGGGGTTTATATGTAAATAAAGAATATTGTAGGGGTTGATTTGTGAAAAGCCTAAAAAAAGGCCATAAGTCATTGAAAAAATAAAGAAAAATTTAAGTTATATTAAAAAGCCATTGGGTCATAAATCATAGTATGTAGTTCCCATCAACCATAAACCTCATTCGTTAGATTAAATCCAACAGTTGGGGAGCAATTGGACTTTGTTGTGAGTTTGCCTTTTGGCTTGGAGTTGGCAATAATGGAGATAGTGTTTGGAAAATACTTGTATTATTATTCACCAAAGCCCCCTATATATAGGCATAATATGTCATAGGGATAGAGACGGGGTAAATCTCTAAATCCCTTGAATCCAGGGGTCTTTATCCGGTGGGCATCCATATCCGATGTAACCACCGTTTCATAACACTCCCCCTTGGATGACAACCATTTATCAATGATTGCCTCATTAAAACCTTTCATGGAAAAACCTAGTGGGAAAAATCCTATCAAAGGAAAAAGAGTACAAAGTTAGCTCTTCAGGAACAAGTTCTTCAGGAACTATGGTGGGTACGCATAATGCTGCCTCGTTAAAACCTTTGATAGGAAAACCCTGTGGAAAAAATCCTACCAAAGGAAAAAGAGTACAGCGTGCATAAATTTGCATCTTCAGGATGCTCTCCTCCTACCTATTACATTACCACTAGTACATCTCTCCCCCTGATTATATCTCCTCCTGATTATATTATTACATTTCTCCCCCTGATTATATCTCCTCCTTATTACATCAATTTGTTTGGTGATTGAACCGTCGCAGTCCGATGTCGTACACCATCTTCTGGAAAAGTAGACTTGGGCAAATCTTTGGTGAAGAGATCCGCAAGATTGTCGCTTGACCGTACTTGCTTGACTTCAATCTCCCTTTTCTTCTGAAGCTCGTGGGTGTAGAAAAACTTTGGTGAGATGTGTTTTGTTCGATCTCCCTTGATGAAGCCAGCTTAAATTTGAGCAATACATGCGGCATTATCTTCGTGGATAATTGTTGGCTCTTTGGTAACTGATGCCAACTGGCAACTGCTTCTGATATGCTGCACAAGTGACCTCAACCATATGCATTCTCTACTTGCTTCATGCAGGGCTAATATTTCAGCATGGTTCGATGATGTAGCCACAAGTGTTTGTTTGGTCGATCTCCAAGAAATAGCTGCATTGTTATTCAAAAATACATACCCTGTTTGGAATCGACCCGATCAGAGAGAAAACCTGAATCTGCATAACCAATCAAGTAAGGAGTACCACAAGAATAAAACAATCTCATATCAATGGTTCCTCGCAAATATCTAAATATTTGTTTCATTCCATTCCAATGCCTAAGAGTACGTCGGTTCTGAACTGTATCTAGCCAATAGATTAACAGAAAAACATATATCTGGTCTAGTATATTGAGTTAAATATAATAAAGCACCAATAGCACTTAAATACGGTTTTTCATAATCAAGAATAGTTTCATGTTCCTCTTTAGGTCTAAATGGATCTTTATGAATATCAAGAGGTCTAACTACCATGGGAGTGCTTAGTGGGTGACATTTATCCATATTAAATTTCTTTAATAAATTTTTAGTATATAACGATTGATGTACTAAAATCTCACTAGAGCTACGCTCGATCTGCAGGCCGAGACAAAACTTAGTATCACCAAGTTTTTTCATTTCAAACTCTCTTTTTAGATAATCAGAAGTTTTCTTGAACTCTTCAGGAGTCCCAATTAAGTTTATGTCATCCACATAAACTGGAATTATAGTAAATCCATTTTCTGATTTCTTTATGAAAATGCATGGGCATATGGGATCATTCTTATAACCTTCCCTAGATAAGTATTCACTAAGGCGATTGTACCACATCCTTCCGGATTGCTTCAGGCCGTACAATGCTCGTCTTAGTTTTATCGAGTGCGCACTCTTTGATGTTGCTTCAGGCAACTTGAATCATTCTGGGACTTTTGATATTGCTTCGGGCAACTTGAATCCTTCTTGGATTTTCATATAAATATCTGTGTCTAGGTTCCCGTATAGGTATGCCGTTACGATATCCATTAGTCTCATCTCTAGTTTTTCAGAAACTGTGAGACTAACACTACACCAAAATCAGGATTTAGTAACACAGCCAACTGTTATAAATATGTTTAGTAACCCAAAAAAACCGTTAGGAATATGGCGTTACAGATATTTGTAACACTATTTGTAACAACCGTTACTAATTGACCGTTACAAATTGTCTGTTTTGGTGTAGTGTAATGAGATATCTAAATGTAACTATATCCATAACATGGGAATATGTCTCTTCATAATCAATCCCGGGTTTCTGCAGGAATCCATGGGCTACAAGCCTTGCCTTATATCTATCGATTTTATTATTTTCATTTTTTTTCCTTACAAATATCCATTTGAAACCTACAGGGTTCACATTATTTGGTGTTTGTACTATAAGTCCAAATACTCCATGTTTCTTGAGAGATTCAAGTTCAGCTTGAATAGCTTCTCTCCATTTTGGTCAATCAGTTCTATGTCGACATTCATATATACTACGTGGTTCATTATCTTCATCATCGCCCTTTATTATTTCAATAGCTGCTTTGTATGCAAATATGTCATCGATGACTATTTTCTTTCGGTCCCAAATTTTACCCCTCATATGGAATATTGAGATCTCATTATTTGGTACCGGTACCTTATCCATAATCACTACAGGGATCTCTTCAGGAGTTTGAGGGAAATTTAGCCGTTGGGAAATATTTTCTTCTAGAAAAATATGGTCAATAATCTCTTCTGGAGTATTATGACTAGGTTCTTCTGGAACCTCAACTTCTTTTGGAGTTTCAGGGCATGATTTCTCATTCAACTTCCTCTTCCGGGGAACTAAATCTTTGGAACCTATAGATCTGCCACGTTTCTGACGTGCAGCAGTTTCATTAGTGGAAGTTGGAATATTAATTCTTGCAGGTACATTCTTGGCTGGAACAAACGACTTATTTATATTAGTTGCATCATTGAAGGCATCAGGTAATTGATTTGCGATATCTTGCAAATGCAAAATCCTTTTTACTTCTACCTCGTATTGGGGAGATCTAGGATCTAGATGAGACATAGTGAAAGTATTCCACGATAATTCATGCTGTTCTTCAGGAACAGGTTATTGCCTAAAAACTTCTTTATCTCCCCCTAACGGCGGGAAGACTGTCTCATCGAAATGACAATCTATAAATCTAGCAGTAAATAGATCACCTGTTAAGGGTTCTAAGAATCTTATGATTGAATATGAGTCAAAACCTATATAAATCCCCAATCTACGTTGGGGACCCATCTTAGTTTTATTTGGAGGGGGAATAGGAACTTGCACAGCACATTCAAACTTTCTAAGATGAGATATATTGGGCTGAATACCTGACACAAGTTGTGCAAGAGAAAAATTATGGTATGAAGTAGGTCTGAGTCTAATAAGATTAGCAGCATACAAGATAGCATGCCCCCATGCAGAAATTGGAAGTCTGGATTGTAAGAGTAATGGTCTAGCTATTAATTGCAAGCGCTTGATAAAAGCTTCAGCAAGGCCATTCTGGGTATGGACATATGGGACAGAATGTTCGACTTCTATTCCTATAGATGTACAGAAGTCATTGAAGATTTTAGAAGAGAATTCAGCTGCATTATCCAATCGGATAGATTTGATTGGGTTATCAGGAAATCTAGCTCTAAGTTTGATTATTTGGGATAATAATCTAGCAAATACTAAATTTCTAGTGGAGAGTAGTCTCACGTATGACCATCTAGTAGATGCATCTATTAGGAGCATAAAATATCTAAATGAACCACTAGGAGGGTGTATAGGACCACAGATATCACCTTGAACCCTCTGTAGGAAGGTAGGTGATTATGTCTCTATTTTCTGAAAGAAGGTCTTGTGATTAACTTTCCTTGAGAACAAGGGTCACAAAAATGGTCATTTGGAAAAGTCAAACTTCGATTGTTAAGAGGATGACCATAGAAATTGTGAATGATCTTTCTAAACATACCTGACCCTGGGTGACCTAATCTATCATGCCAAAGGACCAAATCTTCAGGATTTGTGAACTTCTGGTTCAAGTCAGTGGCATAGGACTCCATAACCCCAATGTGGGTAAAGTATAATCCTAAAGATAGGTTTGAGCATTTTTCTCGTATGGAAATATGCTCTCCGTTCTTAGATGTGATGCAGAGGTATTCTAGATTGCCTTCATTTGTAGTTTCTAAATGATATCCATTTGCTCGGATGTCTTTGAAACTCAGTAAATTTCTTCTGGAATTTTCTGAGTATAGAGCATCCTTAATTAGCAAATGAGTACCATTTGGTAAAAGAATATGGGCTCTTCCGGATCCTGTAACTATGTCAGTAAGGCCAGCCACTGTAGTAACTATACGTGAATTATATTCAAGATTTGTAAAGAATTTTCTATGTTTCAGTATGGTATGTGTTGTTGCGCTATCTATCAGGCAAATCTCTTTGCAGTTGGTCATCGTTCCTAAATGATAAGCTATGAGTCAATAAATACCATAAGAGAAGTATCAATGATCAAACTTCCTAACACAATTTCTAACTATAATCACCAGAACGATAATATAAATATCCAACATATTATAAAAATTACTTAACAATGTCTGACAGAATAAAACTACTAAGTAATGTCTGACTGGAAATAAAAACTACTTAGCAATATTTGACAGAAAATAAAGATTACTTAGCAATGTCTGACGGAATAAATAAAAGGAAAACTAAAGTCTTCAGAGATCCCAAGATTCAGGGATTTAATGTGCCATCGTCTAACTCATCAAAGTAATCTGAACTTTCCAGGTACGATGTCTTCAGGGCATCGGTCTGCTTCTGGTAATCTTCAGGCCACTCATTGTTATCTTCATTCATATTTGTCTCTGCAGGTACCCCTGTACTTTTGTACTTATTCTTCTCATGTTTACTAGCACGGCAGGTTCTGGACCAGTGTCCTTTCTTTCCACATTCAAAACATATGTCCCTCTAATCTTCAGGTTTAGAGGGATTTTTCTTTTCTAGATTCTGAGGAGCAATCCACTTGTTTTTAAAGTGAGTGTCCTTCCTAGGACCATAGTAATCATCTCTTCGAGGATGATTATGGCGTCCACCTCTTCCAGGATGATTTCTACCTCTTCCATGGTAGTTATTGCGCCCTCCTCTGCTGTGTCTTCCACCTCTACCTCTACCTCTACCCCTACCTTGGTAGAAATCATTGGCGTTTGCTTCTGGCAATGCCAATGATCCAGTGGGTCTAGAATCATGATTCTTTACCAGTAGGGTATTATGTTCTTCAACGATCAGGAGAACTTCTATGAGTTCTGAGTACTTCTGGTACTTCATCCCCCTGTATTACTATTATAAAATGATGTTATTTGGGTGGAAGGTAGAGAGTGTTTTATCGATCATCTGAGCATCGTCTATTTTCTCCTCACAAAGCTTCAGCTTGCTGACGATGTTGAGTAACTTCGAGTTGAACTCAGCCACAGTCTTGAAGTCCTAGAACCTGAGGGTGAACCATTCGCTCTTTGCTGTAGGCAAAGTGATCATCTTCTGGTGATCGTAGCGTTCCTTGAGTGCCTTCCAGAGATCTGCTGGATCTACTATGTTCATATACTCATTCTTTAGATCTTCGTGTATGTGGTGCCTAAGGAAGATGAGGGCTTTAGCTTTTTCATCCGGTTTCAATCTATTCTCTTCTAGAGCTTTCTCTAAGTTCTTCGCTTGTAGATGTAGCAAACTATCTACTCGCCAATTCAGAAAATTGCTTCCATTGACATTTAATGCATGGAAGTCTAATTTTGTAATGTTCGACATCTGAAGATTTAATGAATATTAACATTAATTACTATAATTACCATATTCAACATATAAGTATGTAGAGATATATTATAGAAAACAATTTGACATATCAAGTACAAAGCCTATTAATACTGGGTACGTATTAATAGGGTCCTTTTAGAAACAATTGCAAAGGTAGAGCGGGTTCTATGGAACCGTCATGCGCCTTGCCAAGCTTTTCTAAAAGGTTCTAATTACCTAAAGTACATTTAAAGAAGAAAATAACAACTTATGCATATGGAATATGTAAGAAAACACAAGATATAAGTGCATCGTAAAGTCTGTTACAATTAAGGACAATTTTGTCCTTATTTGTAAAACAGATATTGCATATTGATCCCTTAGGGGCTAAATAGTTAAATACATAAACAATATATATGAAATAGCAAAATCTGACCGTACAGATGCTTCCGGAACGGTTCGGATACCCAAAATCCATATATGGATTGAGCAATTTGGCTATAGATCGGTCTTAGAAAAGAGTATTTAAATGAATGGTGTATATCAAAATAGGCAATCAAATATATGTGAGTGCGTATAAGGATGGACGGATCAAATCTGTTAAACAAACAGTTGGGTCGGGTCTGTATAAATCACAGTCGGGTCGGGTCTGTGTAAACACAGTTGAGTCGGGTCTGGTGTAACAGAGTCGGGTCGAGTCCGCCATTAATACAATCGGGTCGGATTCGGTTATAATTGGGTTTAAAACCCAAATAGATCAACACTGTTTATCTTCTCCGATTAAATCGGAGAGATAAAAGAAAACTACTGTTCATCTGTGCTGGCCTCAGCCGATCGTGTGTGTCGCCGGCCACTGCCGTTCGCTTGCGTCACCCAAGTGCAGCCTCACCCGTGTGCAGCCTCACCCACAGCCGCGAGGTCCGGCGAGCTACACCTGTTGCAGCGGTAGGTCATTTGACCGGCGGAGGTGCGTGCGAGGTCCGGCAAGTTGGTCACGGTCGCTCGACATCGGCGGAGGCGCGCGCGAGGTCCGATGTGTTCAGGGTCTCGGCCAGAGAGGCCGATCGTCTTAGGGGAAAACGTAAGCACGGTCGGAGGAGGCTCCGACCGGCTACGACAATATGCGAGAGGGGGGGTTTCATCGGGCGTACCTGGTTGGCTGTTGCGATGGGCCGGAGTTGGAGAGGACAAGAACCGGAGACCGCACGGGACGAGGTCCGGAATGAGGGAGAACGAGAGCCAGAGCCGGGTGAGAGAAGGTCTCTCTCTCTCTCTTCTTCTCTTCCTCTATCTTTGCGATGGGGTCTGCCGAGGCGGGGTCGAGATCTGGAGCCGGGGAGAATAAGAGTCGAGGCCGGATCGTGCGTTCTCATGCTGATAACGTGTTTGGAAAATACTTGTATTATTATTCACCAAAGCCCCCTATATATAGGCATAAAATGCCATAGGGATATAGACGGGGTAAATCTCTAAATCCCTTGAATCCAGGGGTCTTTATCCGGTGGGCATCCATATCTGATGCAACCACCGTTTCATAACAGATAGAATGATTTAGGATTTTTTTTTTAACGAATCAATCATGAACCTCATTCGTTAGATTAATTTCATCGGTCAGATATTGTCCCCATCGATCTTTTCTTTATAAATCGACACTATATTCTTCTCAATTTACATATAAACCCCTATAAAGTTAATATTTACATATAAACCCTTTAAATCATTAAATATTTATATATCGACCCCAATAGTTAATTGACATCCAAAATATTCCTTCATTCGGTTGTTATTTTATTAATCTAAAGGAGAAATAACCGATTTATCCATGGTTTTAATTACATAAATTGACATATGACTTAATCCAAAACAAATACGACCATAACCCGAATCTAACTTGGGCCTAATCCGAATAAATGTCACATTGGAGGGGTATTAATAGAGTTTAGGTAAAATAGTAAGGATGAAATCAAAAATATTATCTTGTTTTGGATGCTAGCTAACTGCAGGGGTCAATATGTAATGTTTGAATAAATTTAGTGGTTTATATATAAGTATTACTTTATAGTGGTTTATTTGTAAATAAAGAACATTATAAGAGTTGATTTGTAAAATGTCCTTTATATTAGTCAATGCTTAGCTGTCGATATGCACTCGTGAGTCGTGCCAAGACCTGGGGAAAATTTTCAGCACGCATTGCATAGTGCTGGAAATATACTCATGTGTATTGGAATGGGACAAGTGGCAAACCGCCCTCGTCTCATTTCGACAACTTTTTTTAGAGGGAAAATTTTGGCAAAGGGCATTAACGCTCAGACGTTTTGGCTCCCATACCCTTGTCTCATTTTATCCAACTGAAAGTGTGCCACTTGTCCAATTCTGATATGTGTGCGTACATTTCCAACGCTATGCAGTGCGTGCTGAAAATTTCCCCCAGGATTTGGAGAGCATTTTTGCTCTCTGAATGATTTGCTACACTTGTTTACCATCCAATATTAGTATGCCACGTACGTAGGCCATTAAAAGACCAAGCACAACAGGGACTGCATGCTACCAAACGACTGGCCCATTGTACCCTTTTCAATGCACGGCATGGCACACGGGTATATCAAACAAGTGCATCAAATTAATCTAGGGAGCAAAACTGATCTCCAAAGTATTGCACGTGAAATTTAAAAAAAAAAAATTATGCACTTAAATAGGTGTTTGGATGTTTTTTTTTTATTATTTGAGTGTGACTTAGTTGTATGGCACACAAAGGGGATGTTATGGAGAGAACTCCTTGTATTGATTTCATTACATAAGATCTACCTCTCGTTATATAAGGAGAAAAAGCACATCATTACAATACCACAGCTAAGATGGGACTAAGAGATCTCCATCGGCCTCGCTTGAGACCATTGACCCACCAAAAGTGGTTACGGAGTAGCTTTTGACGCCCTCCAACGGCCTCTCTTAACCATCACTATAATATTTATTTTCAACTCATGACACTCGCCCCATTTGCTAGCTTGCTTGAGAATCATCAGATTTTATGAAGTAGGTAGTGGGTAGGTAAACAATTGGAGTATGAGCAAAATCCACTCACCAAATTTGTTTATGTGGCAATAATAGCTTATCATATTTAGCTTTTAGCTAGCAAGGGAGGTAATTGGAGATGCTCTAATAGTAACTTTACATCTAATACCCCCATCAAAATGATGTAAGGTATAATCCGACATTACTTTTCTTAATAAAAAAAAAAATTACATCAAATATTCTCATTTTTATTATGTTAAGTAAAGATAGTACCAGCCAGGACGACCTGCAAACAAATCGTCATGAAAACCCGATTGACCTGCAAGCAGGACAACCAAGGGAACCTAGCCAACCTGTAAGCAGGTCAATAGGGAAACTGGCAATGATCACTAAGGATCGGAGTGGGAGGAACCGGCGATGATGGAGGCCCGCAATAAAGGAGGCCGAAAGGGAAAAGATCGACTAAGAAAGGTGCATGTGGATGCGTGAGACGTCATTGGAGGCAAGCACTCGGTCGAAGTAAACACTTGATACCTCCTAGAAGATCTCAACCATCACAAACGAAGAAGAGAAGAAAAAAAAGTCGCAGCTCTGATAGGGTCGCACGACCAAAGAAAGAGACGACCCGAGAGCTGGCACAAGTGTGACCGGAGAGAGTAGATCCGAGAGCCCGTGCGACCAGGGAGAAAGAGGATAAGACAACGGCCAAGGAAAGAGACGTCAGAGGGAGAGAGAGGCTTGATCGGAAGGATGGAGAGGATCTCGATCGGTAGGGCACGGGTGGGCCGATAGAGCCTACGCCACAGATGGACCAGCAGAGCGTAGAACGCAGACGGGTCGGTAGAGCGTAGGACGTAGATGGGACGACAGAGCATTGGGTGCAAGGAATAGGCGATCCGATAGAGTGTAGGCGGACCGACCGGTAGAGCGCAGGTCGCAAGTATAGGGGGACTAGTAGAATGCAGGCGGACCGACTGGTAGAGTGCAGGGCGCAAGGCACAAGTGCAGGCACAGGTGGACCGATCGGTAGAGCACAAAGCGCAGGGCACAAGTACAGGTGCGGGCAGACCGATAGAGTGTAGGTGGATCGATCGGTAGAGCGCAAGGCGCATGGCAAGAGTGCAGGCGCAGGCAGACCGGTAGAGTGCAGGCGGACCGATCGGTAGATCGTAAGGCGCAATGAACGGGTGGTTCGACAGAGTGGAAGCGGATTGACCGATATAGCACAGGGCGTAGGACACGAGTGCAAGCGCGAGCGGACTGATCGATAGGGCGCAGGGTAAACGAGAGAAGTAGGGACATCACATGGCAAAGACGAGCAGGGATACCAGGATATATACCATTATCGAGATACACGCGTGAAAGGTCACAACCGTAGGGGACACCACAGCCAGGAGACACAGGTGGTTGTGAGGCGTAGACTTGCACAACTACTGAGGGTGCAAATAGGAAGCAGGACCACGAGAGAAGGAGAGAATGCGCCACGAGGGAAGGAGAGCAGGGCGCAATAGGTCACAACTGTAGGGGACACCACAGCCAGGACGCTAGCACACGTGTAGGGACACACTCGATAAGGTCTCGCACAGCCAGGACACACAGGGTCATGCACAGGGACAAACGATAGGTACACCCACGATATCGCAAGATCGATAGAGAGAACGCACACCATTACAATGCGGTGGGATGAGTATGGTGGGCTAAATGCGGTGGGATGAAAAGGGTTAGCTTAAATAGAGGTTGTCTGAATAAGGTATCTTTGAAAGCTCTGAGTTGTTACTCCTGATATCTCGATATCAAATGGGATCTCTGAAGGCTCTAGAAATCGGCGTGCGAGATCATGCCAGATCGTGCGGGAGTAGGGATCACACATACACGATGCCGATCTTATGATGCTGGGGAAGACGATCAGATTCGAACACAGCGTTGGAGATCTCGACATGCTTACGGGTCTGGGAGGTGCGAATCGATTTCGGACGGCACGAAGAGGTGTGGTCGGCTGGACGGCGAGCATATGCCCTGTGGCATCTTTGCTTCACACTCCTGGCATGCCTAGACGGCTCTTCTTCATGCCCGACCGGTGTTGATTTTTTGGACTTCGTCAGTAACCTCTCGTGCAATCTTTGCTTCACACACTCCGAATACACGATGCCAATGCGGTTGTACGTTTCACTTTCGGGTTGTCCGTCATGGTGCGGCTGTGATGCGCGCGGGCCCACGGGATAAATCTGAACTCCTCGTCGAATAGCAGGGGTGGAACGATTCATCTTTCATCTGCCGGCACAGCCCATCTGATATCTGACGGAGATAACCCGAGCCGTCTGATCAGCTGCGTCGTTTCGTATATGATATTCTTTTGATAACGGCGTCGAAAAGTCTGCACTCATTGGTCTTTATATTCCCTCACTCATAGAGGGCTCTGTCATCGGAGTAGCTATGGAGTGGTTTCAGGACCTTAACCCGTTGCACCTCCTGTTATCCTTGGTGGTCCCTCTCGGGCTCTGGCTACTTCTGTCGACGAGGGGGCGGCAACCGGGGAGGCCGAAGCTCCCACTGCCGCCGGCGCCGCCGGGGCTACCGATTATCGGCCACATGCTGATGGTGGAACACTTGTCCCACCGCGGCCTGGCCAAGCTGGCGGAGAAGTACGGCGGCCTGTTCCACCTCCAGCTCGGCTTCCTCCGCACCGTGATCGTGTCAACCCCGGAGATGGCCCGCCATGTCCTGCAGGCCCAAGACATCGTGTTCGCCAACCGACCCAACACCATCGCGTCCACGTACCTCAGCTACGACCGCGCCGACATGGTCACCGCCCACTACGGCACATTCTGGCGCAAGCTGCGCAAGCTCTGCGTCGTCAATCTCTTCAGCCGACGGCACGCCGAGTCCTGGGCCTCAGCTCGCGACGAGGTGGAAGTCGCCGTCGCTGAAACCGCGGCCGCCGCGGGAACCCGGGTCAACATCGGGGCGCTTGTCTCCAACCTGACGATGAACATCACCTACAGGGCGGCCTTCGGGACGCGGAACCACGAGGAGCAGGAGGAGTTCATCGCCATCCTGGAGGAGTTCTCGAAGCTGTTCACGGCGATTAACATCGCCGACTTAGTCCCGTGGCCCAAGTGGATCGACGTGCAGGGCCTCAACAAGCGGATGAAGACGGCCCGCGCATCCCTCGACCGCTTCATCGACAAGGTCATCGACGGCCACATCAAGAACCCTAAGGCAGCCGACGCCCCGGAGGCCGACATGGTCGACGAAATGATCGCCTTCCTCAGTGAGCCGAACCAGAACAGTGGGGAGGCCACCGGCGAAGATGATCTAAAGGGGAGCCTCAGGCTCAACAGGGATAACATCAAGGGCATTATCATGGTACGTATCAAACATCAAGGGCCCCCCAAATTTTGCCTTGAATTAAACTTTTACCCCCATAGTTTTATTAATTAGACTTTGCCCCCAATACTAAATATTCCGTTAGCTCACAATCTAAGCGAAAGGTTGTGAGCTGACGGAAAAGAAATAACGTTTTGGGAGTTGAGATGACGGAACAGTTAGTTTTAGGAGGTTAAGTCTAATTAATGAAAAGAGGGAGGGTAAAGTCTAATTCAAGATAAAATTTGGGGGGCAAAGTCAAAATAACCCTTTTTTGAATTTTAAGCTATGGCCACATCAATGCTTGTTAAAGCGACGGTAAAATCCTTGGAAAACAAAGGGGGGTAATTCGGGCTGTGTGAAACGGACTGCTGCGATCAGAGCCACGTCAGGATGGCCGATCCGGATGGTTGAATTAGTAACATGCAGGCTTTCTGCTTTTGTCTTCGTTGTCTTTCTCAACGGTGCCTCTCCGTTCTGCACGTCATGACTTCATCCCGCGACCGCGCAGGATGTGATGTTCGGCGGAACCGAGACCGTGGCATCAGTGATCGAGTGGGCCCTGACGGAGCTGCTGAGGGCCCCCGAGGAGCTGAAAAGGGTGCAACAGGAGCTGGCGGATGTGGTTGGGCTGGACCGCAAGGTCCACGAGAGCGACCACGACAGGCTCCCCTACCTCAAGTACACCGTAAAGGAAACCCTCCGGCTCCACCCCCCGATCCCGGTGATGCAGCACGAGTCGGCCGAGGACTGCGAGGTGGCCGGGTACTCCGTGCCCGTTCGGACACGCGTGCTGATCAACACGTGGGCCATCGGGAGGGACAAGTCGTCGTGGAAGGACCCGGACGAATTCCGTCCCTCCCGGTTCGAGCCGGGCGGGGAGGGGGACGGCGTCGACTTCAGGGGCAGCTTCTTCCAGCTGATCCCGTTCGGGTCGGGCCGGCGGTCGTGCCCGGGGATGCAGCTCGGGCTGTACTCAGTGGAGCTGGCGCTAGCGCAGCTCCTCCACTGCTTCAACTGGGCACTGCCAGATGGCATGAAGCCAGCCGACATCGACATGCAGGACGTTCTGTTCGGCCTCACAGCGCCGAAGGCCGTCCGGCTTGTTGCGGTCCCCACGCAGCGCATCACCTGCCCCCTCCTCTGATGGATATCTACTGGCCGGCTCTACTTTGACTTGGAAAATACCCTAATAAAACCCTTGTAAACTTTCACAGAAATATCAACTTCTTAAGTTGGGCCCACGGCCTTCTGAAGATCGATCGCTTTTCCATGAAAAATAAAAAGATAAAAAAATTCGGCGGTGCCCGGCCATTTAACCGGCAGAGATTTGAGAGGCTTTACAACCAAAGGAATGACATAGTAGTAGAAGGAATAAAACTTCAACCATGCCGTAAATGTGACGAGAAATATTAAATAAACTCGTCTTAACACCCTCAAAAACATTCGCCGGCCTTGTTCGATAACGCTGAAATGAGATCTGCGGATCCGTGTTTCGAACTTTTATCATAATTCGTATGTTTGATAATGCTAAAGCTGTTTTGTTTGGACCCGTCACTACAAGAAAGAGGTTTATTATCGATATAATATTTTATTACCGTCGATAATAATAAACTTTTTACCGACAATAATTAATAATATCTTCCGTCGGTATAATAACTTTGATATTTTAATTAGTTTAATTATTATTTTTATTTTTATTACCGACAGCAATAAAAAGTCCGTCGGTATAATATATCTACTGACAAAATTTATTATATCCGTCGGTAAAATATATATATTACCGATAAAAATAAATATATATGTTGGTATTATAAATTATTATATACAATAACATTTGATATTAGTTTTATCGACGAAAATTTACTGTCCGTCGGTACAAAACCCTGCGATTAATACTGGAAACCAATCCCCCTTTTCTTTTCTATGTTCTCTCTGGAATTCCCCCCCGCCCTCCCTTCCGGCTCACCCCGGCTCCGCCACCTCTCCTCCGGCCTCCTCCGGTGAGTTCCCTCCTCCTCCTCCTCCTCTCCCCGCCCGTCGATCTCTCCTTCTCCACCTCCTCCTTTATTTAATTTGTTGCAAATTGCAGCCTGAGACTCGGATGCATTTTTCAGCAAAACCCAATGAAACGGTGCACGCGCGCTTCAACGAAACTGTCATCCGCTCCAATTTCCAGATCAACATCATCAAGTAAGAGCTTCAGGTTTCTTGTTTTCCAAAGTTCCGAAGCACCCACCAAATGTCCAAGTATCATCATTGGCAGGCCTGGGACCAAGGTCATCCTCGGTTAACAGATCGATTGGCAACAAAATCAGAAAGGGACACATTGTCCCGGCCGGCCTCCATTATGTGCTTCACCAATGATTCAAAAGGCATTTAGTACGAAAACCTTCACCCGCTAAAGACATTTTACCCTCCATATACAAGTTCAAGGTTTGTTATAGACCAATCTATTAGGACTATCGGATTGGTTAATTTAGCAAAACGAAGGGTTTTTTTTTATAAATTAACCCCTATAATCTTCTTTATTTAAATATTAACTCCTGTAAAGTTAATATTTACATATAAACCTATTAAATAGTCCAATATTTATATATCAACCCCGGCCTACAGTTAATTAGTAGGCAACCAAAATTAAGGAATATTTCTAAAATATTCCTTTACTCGGTTGTTATTTTATTAATCTAAAGGGAAAATAATCGATTTAGCCATGGTTTTAATTACTTAAATTGATATATCTTTATTGAACATGGACTTAATCCAAAACAAACACAGACATAGCCCCAATTTAACTTGGACCTAATCTGAAGAATTCACATATTGGAGCGGTATTTACAGAGTTTAGATAAAATATTAAGGATGAAATCAAAAATATTCTCTCGCTTTGGATGTCAGCTAACTGCAGGGGTCAATATATAATATTTGAATGAATAGAGGGGTCTATATGTAAATATAACTTTGATAGGGGTTTATATGTAAATAAAGAATATTGTACGGGTTGATTTGTAAAAAGCCTAAAAAAAGGCCATAAGGCATTGAAAAAATATAGAAAAATTTAAGTTATATTAAAAAGCCATTGGGTCATAAATCATAGTATGTAGTTCCCATCAACCATGAACCTCATTCGTTAGATTAAATCCAATGGTTGGGGAGCAATTGGACTTTCTTGTGAGTTTGCCTTTTGGCTTGGAGTTGGCAGTAGTGGAGATAGAATGATTTAGGATTTTTTTTTAACCAATCAATCATGAACCTCATTTGTTAGATTAAGTTCATGGGTCGGATGTTGTCCCCATCTTTTCTTTATAAATCGACCCTATATTCTTCTCAATTTACATATAAACCCCTATAAATTTAATATTTACATATAAACCATTTAAATCATTAAATATTTATATATCGACCCCAATAGTTAATTGACATCCAAAATATTCCTTCATTCGGTTGTTATTTTATTAATCTAAAGGAAAAATAACCGATTTATCCATGGTTTTAATTACATAAATTGACATATCTTTATTGAATATGGACTTAATCCAAAACAAATACGACCATAACCCGAATCTAACTTGGATGCTAGCTAACTGCAGGGGTCAATATGTAATATTTGAATGAATTGAGTGGTTTATATATAAGTATTACTTTATAGGGGTTTATTTGTAAATAAAGAACATTATAAGGGTTGATTTGTAAAAAGTCCTTTATATTGGTCAATGCTTAGCTGTCGATATGCACTCGTGAGTCGTGCCAAGACCTGGGGAAAATTTTCAGCACGTATTGCATAGCACTGGAAATATACGCATGTGTATTAGAATGGGACAAGTGGCAAACCGCCCTCGTCTCATTTCGGCAACTTTTTTTATAGGAAAATTTTGGCAAAGGGCATTAACGCTCAGACGTTTTGGCTCCCATACCCTTGTCTCATTTTATCCAACTGAAAGTGTGCCATTTGTCCAATTCTGATATGTGTGCGTACATTTCCAACGCTATGCAGTGCGTGCTGAAAATTTCCCCCAAGACCTGGAGAGCATTTTTGATATCTGATTGATTTGCTACACTTGTTTACCATCCAATATTAGTATGCCACGTACGTAGGCCATTAAAAGTGTTGGAAATAAATCCATGGTAGAGGCCCGCAGCAGAAGCAAAGTTAAGGTCCGAAGACCGGGATCGGTGTGCGTTACATATCAAAATTTTCATCGAAACGATCCACACGTGCGTGTATGAATCTAGCATGGCAACTACGCGAACCCCTAATGTCCATCTAACGTGAAAGAACAATCTAACATATATGCATGTTCTATCTATGCTAGATCTATATGTTAGAGATCATATCTGTGTGTGGATTCTTTCACCGTGATAAATTTCTTCTTTGTCGATGGAGATAGGCTCGGATCTGCTTGATATTGCTTCGGTGCGACGGCCATAACTTTCTCCTCTGTACTCGGATTAGGCTGAAATTTGGACTGCAGGTAGCCAATTTCGAGATGCAACTTTTGCAATAAGTTTCGCCTTGTTTGGACTTCTGTAGCTCCCGAAATCATATAAACAACATTGTTTTTACTTTGCAGATTCTAAACAGCAAAAGGTTGCGGGAGATGCCTTCTAGTTCACCCGATCTCACACAATGCACAGCACCTCGTCGATGGATCTCTGAGTGCCTCCATCCGATGAGTCTTCTCCTTCAACGAAACCATACGCGAGGAAGACGAGTCGCCATCTAATGGCGCATGCGAGGGAGCGAGACGAGAGAGGAGAAGAGAAGAGAGGAGAGGGGGCGGCTAGGGTTTCCCCATGCCATGGCCGGCCCCTAGGGCTTGCATGGCCGACCCCCCTCTCTCCTTTTCCCTTACATAGCCCCAATTTAACTTGGACCTAATTTGAAGAATTCACATATTGGAGCGGTATTTACAGAGTTTAGATAAAATATTAAGGATGAAATCAAAAATATTCTGTCGCTTTGGATGTCAGCTAACTGCAGGGGTCAATATATAATATTTGAATGAATAGAGGGGTCTATATGCAAATATAACTTTGATAGGGGTTTATATGTAAATAAAGAATATTGTAGGGGTTGATTGGTGAAAAGCTTAAAAAAAGGCCATAAGTCATTGAAAAAATAAAGAAAAATTTAAGTTATATTAAAAAGCCATTGGGTCATAAATCATAGTATGTAGTTCCCATCAACCATAAACGTCATTCGTTAGATTAAATCCAACGGTTGGGGAGCAATTGGACTTTGTTGTGAGTTTGCCTTTTGGCTTGGAGTTGGCAATAATGGAGATAGTGTTTGGAAAATACTTGTATTATTATTCACCAAAGCCCCCTATATATAGGCATAATATGTACGTCATAGGGATAGAGACGGGGTAAATCTCTAAATCCCTTGAATCCAGGGGTCTTTATCCGGTGGGCATCCATATCCGATGCAACCACCGTTTCATAACACTCCCCCTTGGATGACCACCATTTATCAATGATTGCCTCATTAAAACCTTTGATGGAAAAACCCAGTGGAAAAAATCCTATCAAAGGAAAAAGAGTACAACCTTAGTTCTTCAGGAACTATGATGGGTGCGCATAATGCTGCCTCGTTAAAACCTTTGATGGAAAAACCATGTGGGAAAAATCCTACCAAAGGAAAAAGTGTACAGCGCGTATAAATTTGCATCTTCAGAATGCTCTCCTCCTAACTATTACATTACCACATCTCTCCCCTGATTATATCTCCTCCTGATTACATTATTACATTTCTCCCCCTGATTATATCTCCTCCTTATTACATCAATTTGTTTGGTGATTAAACCGTCGCAGTCCGATGTCGTACACCATCTTTTGGAAAGTAGACTTGGGCAAAGCTTTGGTGAAGAGATCCGCACGATTGTCGCTTGACCGTACTTGCTTGACTTCAATCTCCCTTTTCTTCTGAAGCTCGTAGGTGTAGAAAAACTTTGGTAAGATATGTTTTGTTCGATCTTCCTTAATGAAGCCAGCTTGAATTTGAGCAATACATGCGGCATTATCTTCGTGGATAACTGTCGGCTCTTTGGTAACTGATGCCAACTAGCAACTGCTTCGGATATGCTGCACAAGTGACTTCAACCATACGCATTCTCTACTTGCTTCATGCAGGGCTAATATTTCAGCATGGTTCGATAATGTGGTCACAAGTGTTTGTTTGGTCGATCTCCAAGAAATAGCTGCATTGTTATTCAAAAATACATACCCTGTTTGGGATCGACCCTTATGGGGGTCAGAAAGAAAACCTAAATCTGCATAACCAATCAAGTGAGGAGTACCACAAGAATAAAACAATCTCATATCAATGGTTCCTTGCAAATATCTAAATATTTGTTTTATTCCATTCCAATGCCTAAGAGTCGGTTTTGAACTGTATCTAGCCAATAGATTAACAGAAAAACATATATCTGGTCTAGTATATTGAGCTAAATACAATAAAGCATTAATAGCACTTAAATACGGTTTTTCAGAACCAAGAATAGTTTCATGTTCCTCTTTAGGTCTAAATGGATCTTTATGAATATCAAGAGGTCTAAATACCATGGGAGTGCTTAGTGGGTGACATTTATCCATATTAAATTTTTTTAATAAATTTTTAGTATATAACGATTGTTGTACTAAAATCTCACTAGAGCTACGCTCGATCTGCAGGCCGAGACAAAACTTAGTATCACCAAGTTCTTTCATTTCAAACTCGATCCCTTTTTAGATAATCAGAAGTTTTCTTGAACTCTTCAAGAGTCCCAATCAAGTTTATGTCATCCACATAAACTGCAATTATAGTAAATCTATTTTCTGATTTCTTTATAAAAACGCATGGGCATATGGGATCATTCTTATAACCTTCCCTAGATAAGTATTCACTAAAGCGACTGTACCACATCCTTTCGGATTGCTTCAGGCCGTACAATGCTCGTATTAGTTTTATCGAGTGCGCACTCTTTGATATTGTTTCAGGCAACTTGAATCCTTCTGGGACTTTTGATATTGCTTCGGGCAACTTGAATCCTTCTTGGATTTTCATATAAATATCTGTGTCTAGGTTCCCGTATAGGTATGCCGTTACGACATCCATTAGTCTCATCTCTAGTTTTTCAGAAACTGTGAGACTAATGAGATATCTAAACGTAACTATATCCATAACAGGGGAATAGGTCTCTTCATAATCAATCCCGGATTTCTACAGGAATCCCTGGGCTACAAGCCTTGTCTTATATCTAGCGATTTCATTATTTTCATTTTTTTTCCTTACAAACACGCATTTGAAACCTACAGGGTTTACGTTATTTGGTGTTTGTACTATAGGTCCAAATACTCCACGTTTCTTGAGAAATTCAAGTTCAGCTTGAATAGCTTCTCTTCATTTTGGCCAATCAGTTCAATGTCGACATTCATATATACTACGTGGTTCATTATCTTCATCATCGCCCTTTATAATTTCAGTAGCTACTTTGTATGCAAATATGTCATCGATGACTATTTTCTTTCGGTCCCAAATTTCACCCCTCATATGGAATATTGAGATCTCATTATTTGGTACCGGTACCTTATCCATAATCACTACAGGGATCTCTTTAGGAGTTTGAGGGAAATTTGGCTGTTGGAAAATATTTTCTTCTGGAAAAATATGGTCCATAATCTCTTCTAGAGCATTATGACTAGGTTCTTCTGGAACCTCAACTTCTTCTGGAGTTTTAGGGCAGGATTTCTAATTCAACTTCCTCTTCCGGGGAACTGAATCTTTGGAACCTATAGGTCTGCCACGTTTCTGACGTGCAGCAGTTTCATTAGTGGGAGTTGGAATATTAATTCTTGCAGGTACATTCTTGGCTGGAACAAACGACTTAGTTACATTAGTTGCATCATTGAAGGCATTAGGTAATTGATTTGCGATATCTTACAAATGCAAAATCCTTTTTACTTCTACCTCGCATTGGGAAGATCTAGGATCTAGATGAGACATAGTGGAAGTATTCCACGATAATTCATGCCGTTCTTCAGGAACAGGTTGTTGCCTAGAAACTTCTTTATCTCCCCCTAATGGCGGGAAGACTGTCTTATCGAAATGACAATCTGTAAATCTAGCAGTAAATAGATCATCTGTTAAGGGTTCTAAGAATCTTATGATTGAATATGAGTCAAAACCTATATAAATCCCCAATCTACGTTGGGAACCCATCTTAGTTCTATTTGGAGGGGGAATAGGAACTTGCACAGTACATCTAAACTTCTTAAGATGAGATATATTGGGCTGAATACCTGACACAAGTTGTGCAGGTGAAAAATTATGGTATGAAGTAGGTCTGAGTCTAATAAGATTAGCAGCATGCAAGATAGCATGCCCCTATGCAGAAATTGGAAGTCTGGATTGTAAGAGTAATGGTCTAGCTATTAATTACAAGCGCTTGATAAAAGCTTCAGCAAGGCCATTCTGGGTATGGACATGGGGGACAGAGTATTCGACTTCTATTCCTATGGATGTACAGAAGTCATTAAAGATTTTAGAAGAAAATTCAGCTGCATTATCCAATCGGATAGATTTGATTGGGTTATTAGGAAAACTAGCTCTAAGTTTGATTATTTGCGATAATAATCTAGCAAATGCTAAATTTCTAGTAGAGAGTAGGCTCACGTATGACTATCTAGTAGATGCATCTATTAGGACTATAAAATATCTAAATGGACCACTAGGAGGGTGTATAGGACCACAGATATCATCTTTAACCCTCTGTAGGAAGGTAGGTGATTCTGTCTCTATTTTCTGAAAAGAAGGTCTAGTGATTAACTTCCCTTGGGAACAAGGGTCACAAAAATGGACATTTGGAAAAGTCAAACTTCGATTGTTAAGAGGATGACCATAGGAATTGTGAATGATCTTTTTAAACATACCTGACCCTGGGTGACCTAATATATCATGCCAAAGGACTAAATCTCCAGGATTTGTGAACTTCTGGTTCAAGTCAGTGGCATAGGACTCCATAACCCCAATGTGGGTAAAGTATAATCCTTAATATAGGGTTGAACATTTTTCTCGTATAGAAATATGCTCTCCGTTCTTAGATATGATGCAAAGGAATTCTAGATTGCCTTCATTTGTAGTTTCTAAATGATATCCATTTGCTCGGATGTCTTTGAAACTCAGTAAATTTCTTCTGGAATTTTCTGAGTATAGAGCATCCTTAATTAGAAAATGAGTACCATTTGGTAAAAGAATATGGGCTCTTCCGGACCCTGTAACTATGTCAGTAGGGCCAGCCACTGTAGTAACCATACATGAATTATATTCAAGATTTGTAAAGATTTTTCTGTGTTTCAGAATGGTATGTGTTGTTGCATTATCTATCAGGCAAATCTCTTTGCAGTTGGTCATCGTTCCTAAATGATAAGCTATGAGTCAATAAATACCATAAGAGAAGTATCAATGATCAAACTTACTAACACAATTTCTAACTATAATCACCAGAACGATAATATAAATATCCAACAGATTATAAAAATTACTCAACAATGTCTGACAGAATAAAAACTACTGAGTAATGTCTGACTAGAAATAAAAACTACTTAGCAATGTTTGACAGGAAATAAAGACTACTTAGCAATGTCTGACGGAATAAATAAAAGGAAAACTAAAGTCTTCAGAGATCCCAAGATTCAGGGATTTAATGTGCCATCGTCTAACTCATCAAAGTAATATGAACTTTCCAGGTACGATATCTTCAGGGCATCGGTCTGCTTCTGGTAATCTTCAGGCCACTCATTGTTATCTTTATTCATATTTGTCTCTGCAGGTATCCCTGTACTTTTGTTCTTATTCTTCTCATGTTTACTAGTACAGCAGGATCTGGACCAGTGTCCTTCCTTTCCACATTCAAAACATATGTCCCTCTTATCTTCAGGTTTAGAAGGATTTTTCTTTTCTGGATTCTGAGGAGCAATCCACTTGTTTTTAAAGTGAGTGTCCTTCCTAGGACCATAGTAATCATCTCTTCGAGGATGATTATGACGTCCACCTCTTCCAGGATGATTTCTACCTCTTCCATGGTAGTTATTGCGCCCTCCTCTACTGTGTCTTCCACCTGTACCTCCTCTGCCTCTACCTTTACCTCTACCTCTACCTTGGTAGAAATCATTGGCGTTTGCTTCTGGCAATGCCAATGATCCAGTGGGTCTAGAATCATGATTCTTTACCAGTAGGGTATTATGTTCTACAGCAATCAGGAGAACTTCTATGAGTTCTGAGTACTTCTGGTACTTCATCCCCCTGTATTACTGTTGTAAAATGATGTTATTTGGGTGGAAGGTGGAGAGTGTTTTATCGATCATCTGAGTATCGTCTATTTTCTCCTCATAGAGCTTCAGCTTGCTGACGATGTTGAGTAACTTCGAGTTGAACTCAGCCACAGTCTTGAAGTCCTGGAACCTGAGGGTGATCCATTCGCTCTTTGCTGCAGGCAAAGTGATCATCTTCTGGTGATCGTAGCATTTCTTGAGTGCCTTCCAGAGATCTGCTGGATCTACTATGTTCATATATTCATTCTTCAGATCTTCGTGTATGTGGTGCCTAAGGAAGATGAGGGCTTTAGCTTTTTCATCCAGTTTCAATCCATTTTTCTCTTCTAGAGCTTTCTCTAAGTTCTTCGCTTGTAGATGTAGCAAACTATCTACTCGCCAATTCAGAAATTTGCTTCTATTGATATTTAATGCATGGAAGTCTAATTTTGTAATGTTCGACATCTGAAGATTTAATGAATATTAACATTAATTACTATGATTACCATATTCAAATCTGAGTATGTAGAGACATATTATAGAAAACAATTTGACATATCAAGTACAAAGTCTATTAATACTGGGTATTTATAGGGTCCTTTTAGAAACCACTTGCCAAGGTAGAGCGGGTTCTATGGAACCGTCATGCGCCTTGCCACACTTTTCTAAAAGGTTCTAATTACCTAAAGTACATTTAAAGAAGAAAATAACAACTTATGCACATGGAATATGTAAGAAAACACAATATATAAGTGCATCGTAAAGTATGTTACAATTAAGGACAATTTTATCCTTTTTTGTAAAATAGATGTTGCATATTGATCCCTTAGGGGCTAAACAGTTAAATACATAAACAATGTATATGAAATAGCAAAATCTGACAATACCGATGCTTCCGGAACGGTTCGGATACCCAAAATCCACATATGGATAGAGCAATTTGGCTATAGATCGGTCTTACAAAAGAGTATTTAAATGAACGGTGTATATCAAAACAGGCAATCAAATATATGTGAGTGCGTATAAGGATGGACGGGTCAGATCTGTTATACAAACAGTTGGGTCGGGTCTGTATATGCAGTTGGGTCTGTATAAATCACAGTCGGGTCAGGTCTGTGTAAACACAGTTGAGTCGGGTCAGGTGTAACAGAGTCGGGTCGAGTCTGCCATTAATACAATCGGGTCGGATTCAGTTATAATTGGGTTTAAAACCCAAACAGATAAACACTGTTTATCTTCTCCGATTAAACCGGAGAGATAAAAGAAAACTACTGTTCAACTGCGCCGGCCTCAGCCGATCGTGTGTGTCACCGGCCACCGCCGTTCGCTTGTGTCACCAGCGTGCAACCTCACCCATGTACAGCCTCACCCGCAGCCACGAGGTCCGACGAGCTGCACCTGTTGCAGCGGCAGGTTATTTGACCGGTGGAGGCACGCACGAGGTCCGATGGGTTGGTCATGGTCGCTCGACATCGGCGGAGGCGCGCGCGAGGTCCGGTGTGTTCGGGGTCTCAGCCAGAGAGGCCGATCGTCTCAGGGGAACACATAAGCACGGTCGGAGGAGGCTCCGACCGGCTACGACAATATGCGAGAGGGGGGGTTTCATCGGGCGTACCTGGTTGGTTGTTGCGATGGGCCGGAGTTGGAGAGGACAAGAACCGGATACCGCACGGGACGAGGTCCGGAGTCAGGGAGAACGAGAGCCAGAGCCGGGTGAGAGAAGGTCTCTCTCTCTTCTTCTCTTCCTCTCTCTTTGCGATGGGGTCTGCCGAGGCGGGGTCGAGATCTGGAGCCGGGGAGAATAAGAGCCGAGGCAGGATCGTGCGTTCTCATGCTGATAACGTGTTTGGAAAATACTTGTATTATTATTCACCAAAGCCCCCTATATATAGGCATAATATGCCATAGGGATAGAGACGGGGTAAATCTCTAAATCCCTTGAATCCAGGGGTCTTTATCCGGTGGGCATCCATATCTGATGCAACCATCGTTTCATAACAGATAGAATGATTTAGGATTTTTTTTTAACCAATCAATCATGAACCTCATTCGTTAGATTAATTCCATCAGTCAGATGTTGTCCCCATCGATCTTTTCTTTATAAATCGACACTATATTCTTCTCAATTTACATATAAACACCTGTAAAGTTAATATTTACATATAAACCCTTTAAATCATTAAATATTTATATATCGACCCCAATAGTTAATTGACATCCAAAATATTCCTTCATTCGGTTGTTATTTTATTAATTTAAAGGAGAAATAACTGATTTATCCATGGTTTTAATTACATAAATTGACATATCTTTATTGAATATGGACTTAATCCAAAACAAATACGACCATAACCCGAATCTAACTTGGTCCTAATCCGAATAATTGTCACATTGGAGGGGTATTAATTGAGTTTAGGTAAAATAGTAAGGATGAAATCGAAAATATTATCTCGTTTTGGATGCTAGCTAACTGCAGGGGTCAATATGTAATGTTTGAATAAATTGAGTGGTTTATATATAAGTATTACTTTATAGGGGTTTATTTGTAAATAAAGAACATTATAAGAGTTGATTTGTAAAAAGTCCTTTATATTAGTCAATGCTTAGCTGTCGATATGCACTCGTGAGTCGTGCCAAGACCTGTGGAAAATTTTCAGCACGCATTGTATAGCGCTGGAAATATACGCATGTGTATTAGAATGGGACAAGTGATAAACTGCCCTCGTCTCATTTCGACAACTTTTTTTAGAGGGAAAATTTTGGCAAAGGGCATTAACGCTCAGACGTTTTGGCTTCCATACCCTTGTCTCATTTTATCCAACTGAAAGTGTGCCACTTGTCCAATTCAGATATGTGTGCGTACATTTCCAACGCTATGCAGTGCGTGCTGAAAATTTCCCCCAGGATTTGGAGAGCATTTTTGCCCTCTGAATGATTTGCTACACTTGTTTACCTTCCAGTATTAGTATGCCACGTACGTAGGCCATTAAAAGACCAGGCACAACAGGGACTACATGCTACCAAACGACTGGCCCATTGTACCCTTTTCAATGCACAACATGGCACACTGGTATATCAAACAAGTGCATCAAATCAATCTAGGGAGCAAAACTGATCTCCAAAGTATTGCACGTGAAATTTAAAAAAAAAAATTATGCACTTAAATAGGTGTTTTGATGTTTTTTTTTTATTATTTGAGTGTGACTTAGTTGTATGGCACACAAAGGGGATGTTATGGAGAGAACTCCTTGTATTGATTTCATTACATAAGATCTACCTCTCGTTATATAAGGAGAAAAAGCACATCATCACAATACCACAGCTAAGATGGGACTAAGAGATCTCCATCGGCCTCGCTTGAGACCATTGACCCACCAAAAGTGCTGATGGAGTAGCTTTTGACGCCCTCCAACGGCCTCTCTTAACCATCACTATAATATTTATTTTCAACTCATGACACTCGCCCCATTTGCTAGCTTGCTTGAGAATCATCAGATTTTATGAAGTAGATAGTGGGTAGGTAGACCATTGGAGTATGAGCAAAATCCACTCACCAAATTTGCTTATGTGGCAATAATAGCTTATCATACTTAGCTTTTAGCTAGCAAGGGAGGTAATTGGAGATGCTCTAATAGTAACTTTACATCTAATACCCCCCGTCAAACTGATGTAAGGTATAATCCGACATTACTTTTCTTAATAAAGAAAAAAAAAATTACATCAAATATTCTCATTTTTATTATGTAAAGTAAAGATAGTACCAACCAGGACGACCTGCAAAAAAATCGTCATAAAAACCCGATTGACCTGCAAGCAGGACAACCAAGGGAACCTAGCCAACCTATAAGCAGGTCAATAGGGAAACTGACAATGATCACTAAGGATCGGAGTGGGGGGAACCGACGATGATGGAGGCTCGCAATAAAGGAGGCCGAAAGGAAAAAGGTCGACTAAGAAAGGTGCATGTGGATGCGTGAGACGTCATTGGAGGCAAGCACTCGGTCGAAGTAAACACTTGATACCTCCTAGAAGATCTCAACCATCACAAACGAAGAAGAGAAGAAAAAATAGTCGCAGCTCTGATAGGGTCGCACGACCAAAGAAAGAGACGACCCGAGAGCTGGCACAAGTGTGACCGGAGAGAGTAGATCCGAGAGCCCGTGCGACCAGGGAGAAAGAGGATAAGACAACGGCCAAGGAAGAGACGTCAGAGGGAGAGAGAGGCTTGATCGGAAGGATGGAGAGGATCTCGATCGGTAGGGCACGGGTTGGCCGATAGAGCCTACGCCACAGATGGACCAGCAGAGTGTAGAACGCAGACGGGTCGACAGAGCGTAGGACGTAGATGGGACTACAGAGCATTGGGTGCAAGGAACAGGCGATCCGATAGAGCGTAGGCGGACCGACCGGTAGAGCGCAGGTCGCAGGTATAGGCGGACTAGTAGAATGCATGCGGACCGACTGGTAGAGTGCAGGGCGCAAGGCACAAGTGCAGGCACAGGTGGACCTGGTAGAGTGCAGCAGTGCAGGTGGACCGATCGGTAAAGCACAAAGCGCAAGGCACAAGTGCAGGAGCGGGCAGACCGATAGAGTGTAGGTGGATCGATCGATAGAGCGCAAGGCGCAGGGCAAGAGTGCAGGCGCAGGCAGACCGGTAGAGTGCAGGCGGACCGATCAGTAGAGCGTAAGGCGCAATGCACGGGTGGTTCGACAGAGTGGAAGCGGACTTACCGCTATAGCACAGGGCGTAGGACACGAGTGCAGGCGCGAGCAGACTGATCGATAGGGCGCAGGGTAAACGAGAGAAGTAGGGACATCACATGGCAAAGATGAGCAGGGATACCAGAATATATACCATTATCGAGATACACGCGCGAAAGGTCACAACCGTAGGGGACACCACAGCCAGGAGACACAGGTGGTTGTGAGGCGTAGACGTGCACGACTACTGAGGGTGCAAATAGGAAGCAGGACCACGAGAGAAGGAGAGAATGCACCACGAGGGAAGGAGAGCAGGGCGCAAAAGGTCACAACTATAGGGGACACCACAGCCAGGACGCTAGCACACGTGTAGGGACACACTCGATAAGGTCTCGCACAGCCAGGACACACAGGGTCATGCACAGGGACAAACGGTAGGTACACCCACGATATCACAAGATCGATAGAGAGAACGCACACCATTACAATGTGGTGGGATGAGTATGGTGGGCTAAATGCGGTGGGATGAAAAGGGTTAGCTTAAATAGAGGTTGTCTGAATAAGGTATCTTTGAAAGCTCTGAGTTGTTACTCCTGATATCTCGATATCAAATGGGATCTCTGAAGGCTCTAGAAATCGGCGTGCGAGATCATGCCAGATCGTGCGGGAGTAGGGATCACACATACACGATGCCGATCTTATGATGCTGGGGAAGACGATCAGATTCGAACACAGCGTTGGAGATCTCGACATGCTTACGGGTCTGGGAGGTGCGAATCGATTTCGGACGGCACGAAGAGGTGTGGTCGGCTGGACGGCGAGCATATGCCCTGTGGCATCTTTGCTTCACACTCCTGGCATGCCTAGACGGCTCTTCTTCATGCCCGACCGGTGTTGATTTTTTGGACTTCGTCAGTAACCTCTCGTGCAATCTTTGCTTCACACACTCCGAATACACGATGCCAATGCGGTTGTACGTTTCACTTTCGGGTTGTCCGTCATGGTGCGGCTGTGATGCGCGCGGGCCCACGGGATAAATCTGAACTCCTCGTCGAATAGCAGGGGTGGAACGATTCATCTTTCATCTGCCGGCACAGCCCATCTGATATCTGACGGAGATAACCCGAGCCGTCTGATCAGCTGCGTCGTTTCGTATATGATATTCTTTTGATAACGGCGTCGAAAAGTCTGCACTCATTGGTCTTTATATTCCCTCACTCATAGAGGGCTCTGTCATCGGAGTAGCTATGGAGTGGTTTCAGGACCTTAACCCGTTGCACCTCCTGTTATCCTTGGTGGTCCCTCTCGGGCTCTGGCTACTTCTGTCGACGAGGGGGCGGCAACCGGGGAGGCCGAAGCTCCCACTGCCGCCGGCGCCGCCGGGGCTACCGATTATCGGCCACATGCTGATGGTGGAACACTTGTCCCACCGCGGCCTGGCCAAGCTGGCGGAGAAGTACGGCGGCCTGTTCCACCTCCAGCTCGGCTTCCTCCGCACCGTGATCGTGTCAACCCCGGAGATGGCCCGCCATGTCCTGCAGGCCCAAGACATCGTGTTCGCCAACCGACCCAACACCATCGCGTCCACGTACCTCAGCTACGACCGCGCCGACATGGTCACCGCCCACTACGGCACATTCTGGCGCAAGCTGCGCAAGCTCTGCGTCGTCAATCTCTTCAGCCGACGGCACGCCGAGTCCTGGGCCTCAGCTCGCGACGAGGTGGAAGTCGCCGTCGCTGAAACCGCGGCCGCCGCGGGAACCCGGGTCAACATCGGGGCGCTTGTCTCCAACCTGACGATGAACATCACCTACAGGGCGGCCTTCGGGACGCGGAACCACGAGGAGCAGGAGGAGTTCATCGCCATCCTGGAGGAGTTCTCGAAGCTGTTCACGGCGATTAACATCGCCGACTTAGTCCCGTGGCCCAAGTGGATCGACGTGCAGGGCCTCAACAAGCGGATGAAGACGGCCCGCGCATCCCTCGACCGCTTCATCGACAAGGTCATCGACGGCCACATCAAGAACCCTAAGGCAGCCGACGCCCCGGAGGCCGACATGGTCGACGAAATGATCGCCTTCCTCAGTGAGCCGAACCAGAACAGTGGGGAGGCCACCGGCGAAGATGATCTAAAGGGGAGCCTCAGGCTCAACAGGGATAACATCAAGGGCATTATCATGGTACGTATCAAACATCAAGGGCCCCCCAAATTTTGCCTTGAATTAAACTTTTACCCCCATAGTTTTATTAATTAGACTTTGCCCCCAATACTAAATATTCCGTTAGCTCACAATCTAAGCGAAAGGTTGTGAGCTGACGGAAAAGAAATAACGTTTTGGGAGTTGAGATGACGGAACAGTTAGTTTTAGGAGGTTAAGTCTAATTAATGAAAAGAGGGAGGGTAAAGTCTAATTCAAGATAAAATTTGGGGGGCAAAGTCAAAATAACCCTTTTTTGAATTTTAAGCTATGGCCACATCAATGCTTGTTAAAGCGACGGTAAAATCCTTGGAAAACAAAGGGGGGTAATTCGGGCTGTGTGAAACGGACTGCTGCGATCAGAGCCACGTCAGGATGGCCGATCCGGATGGTTGAATTAGTAACATGCAGGCTTTCTGCTTTTGTCTTCGTTGTCTTTCTCAACGGTGCCTCTCCGTTCTGCACGTCATGACTTCATCCCGCGACCGCGCAGGATGTGATGTTCGGCGGAACCGAGACCGTGGCATCAGTGATCGAGTGGGCCCTGACGGAGCTGCTGAGGGCCCCCGAGGAGCTGAAAAGGGTGCAACAGGAGCTGGCGGATGTGGTTGGGCTGGACCGCAAGGTCCACGAGAGTGACCACGACAGGCTCCCCTACCTCAAGTACACCGTAAAGGAAACCCTCCGGCTCCACCCCCCGATCCCGGTGATGCAGCACGAGTCGGCCGAGGACTGCGAGGTGGCCGGGTACTCCGTGCCCGTTCGGACACGCGTGCTGATCAACACGTGGGCCATCGGGAGGGACAAGTCGTCGTGGAAGGACCCGGACGAATTCCGTCCCTCCCGGTTCGAGCCGGGCGGGGAGGGGGACGGCGTCGACTTCAGGGGCAGCTTCTTCCAGCTGATCCCGTTCGGGTCGGGCCGGCGGTCGTGCCCGGGGATGCAGCTCGGGCTGTACTCAGTGGAGCTGGCGCTCGCGCAGCTCCTCCACTGCTTCAACTGGGCATTGCCAGATGGCATGAAGCCAGCCGACATCGACATGCAGGACGTTCTGTTCGGCCTCACAGCGCCGAAGGCCGTTCGGCTTGTTGTGGTCCCCACGCAGCGCATCAACTGCCCCCTCCTCTGATGGATATCTACTGGCCGGCTCCACTTTGAATTGGAAAATATCCTAATAAAAGCCTTGTAAACTTTCACAGAAATATCAACTTCTTAAGTTGGGCCCACGGCCTTCTGAAGATCGATCGCTTTTCCATGAAAAATAAAAAGATAAAAAAATTCGGCGGTGCCCGGCCATTTAACCGGCAGAGATTTGAGAGGCTTTACAACCAAAGGAATGACATAGTAGCAGAAGGAATAAAACTTCAACCATGCCGTAAATGTGACGAGAAATATTAAATAAACTCGTCTTAACACCCTCAAAAACATTCGCCGGCCTTGTTCGATGACGCTGAAATGAGATCTGCGGATCCGTGTTTCGAACTTTTATCATAATTCGCATGTTTGATAATGCCAAAGCGGTTTTGTTTGGACCCATAACTACAAGAAAGAGGTTTATTATCGATATAATATTTTATTACCGTCGATAATAATAAACTTTTTACCGACAGTAATTAATAATATCTTCCGTCGGTATAATAACTTTGATATTTTAATTATTTTTTTTATTTTTATTACCGACAGTAATATAAAGTACGTCGGTATAATATATCTACTGACAAAATTTATTATATCCGTCGGTAAAATATATATATTACCGATGAAAATAAATATATATGTTTGTATTATAAATTATTATATACAATAATATTTGATATTAGTTTTACCGACGAAAATTTAATATCCGTCGGTAAAAAATCCTGCGATTAATACTGGAAACCAATCCCCCTTTTCTTTTCTATGTTCTCTCTGGAATTCACCCCCCCCCCCCCCCCCCCCCCCCCCCTCTCCCATCTAGCACACCCCGGCTCCACCACCTCTCTTCCGGCCTCCTCCGGTGAGTTCCCTCCTCCTCCTCCTCCTCTCCCCGCCCGTCGATCTCTCCTCCTCCTTTGTTTAATTTGTTGCAAATTGCAGCCTAAGACTCGGATGCATTTTTCAATGAAACCCAATGAAACGGTGCACGCGCACTTCAACAAAACTGTCATCCGCTCCAATTTCCAGATCAATATTACCAAGTAAGAGCTTCAGGTTTCTAGCTTTCCAAACTTCTGAAGCACCCACCAAATGTCCAAGTATCATCATTGCATGGCAGGCCTCGACCAAGGTCATCCTCGGCTAACAGATCGATTGGCAACAAAATCAGAAAGGACACATTGACCCGGCCGGCCTCCATTATGTGCTTCACCGATGTGTCTCCACACTAGTGTTTGCCTCAGGGCATGTGTGTTAGAGATAGTGTATAGCATTGAGATACAGAAACCTGTAGATACCTGTATAGGATACCCTTTGGTTCTTTTCTTGTATCCATATATATATTTGGCCCTTGGCCTAATGAGATTGTTAATCCATTCTCCCAAAACCCTAGCCTCTCTCTCTCTCTCTCTCTCTCTCTCTCTCTCTATTCCTCTCCATCCTCTCCATGCTAGGGATCGTCACATGGTATCAGAGCCAACCTCGAGCTCCCCTTCGGACAACCTCAAGCTTCCTCACCGCAAGATCTGAGATCTCAGATCTGCTCTCCTCATCTCTTCTAGATCCAGATCTGACTTTACACGGCTTCGGCGACCAGATCTGCATGGCTCCCTCTCTCTGGCGACGGTCTCCGGCGACTAGATCTGACTCAGGTCCTCTTCCCCTCCTCCGGCTCCCTCTCTCACGCCCTCTTTGGCCCAGCGAGCTCGTCTCCGAATCTGGAAGGCCAGATCCGAAGACCTCCTGCATCATCTTCGGCTCCAGATCCGAATCTGGAAGGCCAGATCCGAAGACCTCTTCGGCCCGGCGACCTCCTGCATCGGCTCCGACGACCTCTTCATCCCGGAGACCATATTTGCATTGGCTCTTATCCGAATCTGTCCATCGGCTCCGGTGACCTCCTGCATCTTCTTCGGCCCGGCGACCTCCTACATCATCTTCGGCCAGATTTGATCGGCCAGATCTGATCTTGCGATCGATTTCGGACTGCATCATCTTCGGCCAGATTCGAAGACCGGCGGCGCTGCCATCTCCTCTCCAGATCTGTGCTGTCATCTTCTCTCCGGATCTGTGCTGCCATCCCTTCACCGGATCTGTGCTGCCATCTCCATCTCCGCGCTGCCATCTCCTCTCTAGATCTGTGCTGTCATCTTCTCTCCGGATCTGTGCTGCCATCCCTTCACCGGATCTGTGCTGCCATCTCCATCTCCGCTCGAGCCTTACTCAGATCCTTTTGGAGAGCACGGCCGGATCTGATCTCCTCACCACTGGATCTGGCCTCCAACCAGATCTGCTCCACTGACTGGTGCTCCTCCGAACAGATCTCGGGATATCAGATCTGTGACATCAGATCTGTGATATGCTCTGACATCTGGCCCTCTCTTGCTTTCAACATCCACGCCAGATCTGCCTCCTCCTTTGGCGTCGCTGCCGAGCCAAGAGCTCACCGGATCTGGACCTCAGTCGTGGACCTCCGATGATCTCCGATCAGATCTTACTCACAACACCTCATCGGACCCGGATCGACTCCGACCTCGCCGGATTCCTCTCTGTTTGCATTAATCTACTCCGGCACCGAGTGAGCCGACATGGCCGACTCCTCCATCCACACTGGCGTTCCCGTTGCAGTCCCGGCTACCTTTTTTACCTCTGCTTTTGGTCGTGATCGGTTTGTGTGCACCCACTGCCACAAACCAAGTCACGTTGTCGCCACATGTTGGAAGCTGCATCCCGAGAAGAGGTAGAGACCCCGAAGACGTGGTCGACCCAATGGCTCTACTGCTGCTACTGCTACTGCTCCGTTTTCTCCTCGCACAGTTCCATCATCACCTGACGCTACTCAACTCCTTCAGCAGCAGCTTGCACAGCTTCAGTTCCGCCTAGACTGGCAGGCGAGCTTCAGCTTCGCCGAGGCTTCCAGCGCCTTCAGTTCCTCTGCTCACTTAGCCACTCTCGGTACCTTCGACACTTGGATTTTGGACTCTGGGGCCTCCCATCACATGACTTCCAATGCTTCCTTGCTTACCGACTGCCGACCGGCATCGCACATCCCATCGATACATACTGTAGATGGCTCTTCTTTAGCCATCTCACAGTGTGGATCGATCACCGCCACTACAGAACCGAGCGGTCGTCTCTCTTTACCCAATGTGTTGCATGTACCCCAGCTTCGCATGCAGCTCATCTCCATTAGCAGTCTTTGTGACTCTGGCTATGTTGTGACCTTCTCCCCTTCTTCTTGTATTGTGCAGGATCCACGTACCGGACGGGTGATTGGCACTGGTCGTAGGTCAGGTGGGCTGTACCATCTCGAGCATCTCCACCTTCCCCTTATTCCACCTTCTGGTGTCTGTAGTTTAGTTTCTTCCGATGCCGACCTATGGCACCGAAGACTAGGCCATATTTCTGAGCCTCGCCTTAAGAGCTTACTCCAGACTGGAGCTCTAGGTCGTTGCTCTTCTTCTTCTTTATCTACATGTATCGGTTGTAAGCTTGCCAAAGCTACAGCCTTACCTTTTCCTTCTAGTATCTCTCAGAGTTTTGCTCCCTTTGACTTAGTACACTCTGATATCTGGGGCCCTGCACCTCTTTCTTCGATGTGTGGCTATCACTACTATATCTCTTTCATCGATGACTTCAGCCGATACACTTGGGTCTACCTTCTTCAGAACCGTTCTGAGGTTCCTCAGGTCTACCAGATTTTCACCTCGATGGTTCACACACAATTCGGTTGTCGCATTAAGACTTTTCAGTCTGATTGCGCCCTCGAGTATCTCTCTACTGCTATGCGGACACTCCTTCAGTCCCATGGGACCTTATTCCAGCACTCCTGTCCTCACACACACGAGCAAAACGGAGTAGCCGAGCGGAAACACCGTCATATCCTTGAGACGACGCGTGCTCTTCTTCTCTCTTCTTCCGTTCCACACACTTTCTGGGCTGAGGCTGTGTTGACATCAGTCAACCTCATCAACATCACCCCTTCTTCTATCTTCCCGGGTGGTGTATCTCCCCACGAGCGTCTTTTCTCTTCTACCCCTGACTACAGTATGCTTCGTACCTTTGGGTGCACCTGTTTCGTTCTCCTTCCACCCCATGAGCGCATGAAGCTGTCCGAACGAGCAGTTAAATGCATCCTCCTTGGCATCAGCGCCGAGCACAAGGGTTATCGTTGCTATGACCCCTTGACTCGTCGTCTTCGTATCTCTCGACACGTCTCATTCGTCGAGGATGCTCCTTACTACTCCTCTACAGCTCAGGATCTCACCTTCTTGGAGACTCCTACCATCCTATCTCCGACTCTCGAGCCCATTCTATCACCCCTTTCATCCAGCTTTACTTCCCCCCTGCTTCTAGTGATTCTTCCACGGAGTCTTCCTCCGTCCCCTCCTCTCCTCCATCACCGATTTCTTCTGTAGGTCTTCCTCACACTCCCGACGTCCATGGTACTCCGCCTGCTACGCCCAGTCAAACGTCACCAGTCGTGGATCCTTGCCCGCCGCCCCGCTACCCTCAGCGCGAGCACCACCCACCTGATCGCTTCAGCTTTAGCTCTGGCCCACCTGACCGTTTTGGTTTTGCCACGGTCACCTCCTACTCGCCTCAGTTTATAGCCTTTCTTGCAGCCCTTCACACAGACCAGGAGCCTTGATCGTACCGGGAGGCCGTCCAGTCCCCTCAGTGGCGACAGGCTATGAGCGAGGAATTTCAGGCATTTGAGCAGACTCAGACTTGGGATATCATCCCCCTTCCTATTGGTATTGAGCCTGTCAGTTGCCGGTGGGTCTACAAGGTCAAGCGGCGACCTGATGGTTCCATCGAGCGGCACAAGGCTCGGTTGGTGGCTCGTGGCTTCACTCAAGCGTACGGAATAGACTACGAGGAGACCTTCGCACCTGTAGCTCAGATGACCTCCGTTTGTGCACTTCTGGCAGTTGCATCAGTCCGTCGCTGGCCTCTTCTCCAGATGGACGTGAAGAATCCCTTTCTCCATGGTGATCTTTCAGAGGTCGTCTACATGCAGCCACCCCCTGGTTTGCATACTACTCCCCAGCATGTTTGTCACCTCCGTCGAGCTATCTACGGGCTCAAGCAAGCCTCTCGAGCTTGGTTTGAGTGTTTCCGACGAGCCGTCACCGAGATCGGCTACATTGAGAGCTCGCAGGACCACTCGCTTTTTGTGCGGTCATCTCCTCAGGGCAAGGCTATTCTCCTATTATACGTCGATGACATGATCATCACAAGTGATGACTCAGCTGCCATCACTTTCCTTCAGCAGCATCTTCGGCGCCGGTTCCAGATGAAGGATTTAGGTCCTCTTCGCTACTTCCTTGGGCTAGAGATCGCCCACAGTGAGCGAGGGATTCTGCTATCTCAGCAGAAGTACACAGCCGACATACTCAGTCGAGCTGCACTTTTCGATGATCGCTCCGCTGCCACCCCTCTCGAGCTTCACGTGAAGCTTCGTCCCACCGATGGTGAGCTTCTCTCAGATCCTACTCGGTACCGACAGATCGTTGGGCAGTTGGTTTACCTCTGCATCACCAGGCCCGATATTGCTCACGCCGTTAGCATCATCAGCCAGTTTGTCGAAGCCCCTCGCTCTGCTCACTATACTGCCCTTCTTCGGCTTCTTCGTTATCTCAGAGGCACCATCACCCGGTTGCTCCTCCTATCATCAACTTCTCCTCTGGTCCTGCGTACCTACTCGGATGCCGACTGGGCTGGTGATCCGACCACTCGTCGCTCGACTACCGGCTATTGCCTATTTCTTGGAGATTCTCTTATCTCATGGCGCAGCAAGAATCAGAGCGTTGTCTCTCTCTCCAGTACTGAAGCAGAGTTTCGAGCCATGGCCTCTACTACCAAAGAGATCGTTCACTTGCGACGACTTCTCGGAGATCTAGGGGTTCAGATCTCTGAACTTACAGCCCTTCACTGTGACAATCGGAGTGCTATACAGATTGTCACCAACCCGGTCTTTCACGAGAGGACGAAGCACATCGAGCTCGATTGCTACTACTCTCGCCAGGAGTATGAGGCCGGGACCATCTCTCTCCCTTTTGTTTCCTCCGGAGAACAGATTGCCGACTTCTTCACGAAGTCACATCCTGCTCCACGCTTTCAGTTTCTGCTTAGCAAACTCATGGTGTATGACCCACCTTGAGTTTGAGGGGGGCTGTTAGAGATAGTGTATAGCATTGAGATACAGAAACCCGTAGATACCTGTATAGGATACCCTTTGGTTCTTTTCTTGTATCCATATATATATTTGGCCCTTGGCCTAATGAGATTGTTAATCCAATTTCCCAAAACCCTAGCCTCTCTCTCTCTCTCTATTCCTCTCCATCCTCTCCATGCTAGGGATCGTCACAATGTGAATATAGCATGTTTGTATCCTCATTAGTCAATTAGCAATGGTAACATGGAGGATCCATCCCCATTCCTCAATGATTCGAAAGGCATTTAGTATGAATTATGTTGTGTAGTACTCTCCAAATGAAAACCTTCACCCGCTAAAGACATTTTATCCTCCATATACAAGTCCAAGGTTTGTTATAGACCAATCTATTAGGACTATCGGATTGGTTAATTTAGCAAAAAGAAGGGTTTTTTTTTTACAAATTAACCCCTATAATATCTTCTTTATTTAAATATTAACACATGTAAAGTTAGTATTTACATATAACCTCTTAAATCATCCAATATTTATATATCAACCCCGGGCTACAGTTAATTAGTAGGTAACCAAAATTAAGGAATATTTCTAAAATATTCCTTTAATCGGCTATTATTTTATTAATCTAAAGGAAAAATAACCGATTTAGCCATGGTTTTAATTACTTAAATTGATATACCTTTATTGAACATGGACTTAATCCAAAACAAACACAGACATAGCCCCAATTTAACTTGGACCTAATCTAAAGAATTCTCATATTATATTGGAGCGGTATTTACAGAGTTTAGATAAAATGACGGGGGTAGCTGACACGCCAACATCTTTATCAGTTCGCCCCTCTAACACGAAAGAAATGACTTCTGCCGCTCATGTCACAAGTCCATCCCAGCCCCCAGCTCGCCTAAGAATTTTCCCTCAAATCCTGGGAGCTTGCCATCTACACGCCCAGGAGCTCACCGAATCAAGCAAAACCTGTATTCCATTAGCTCGCCCCAGCTCGCACAGGAGCTCGCCCCCAGTTCGTGCAGGAGCTCACCCCCAGTTCGCGCAGGAGCTCGCCCCCAGCTCGTACAGAAGCTCGCCCCCAGCTCATACGGGAGCTTGCCCCCAGTTCGCACAGGAGCTCGCCCCCCGCTCGCACGGGAGCTCGCCCCTAGTTCGCACGGGAGCTCGCCCCCAGCTCGCACGGGAGCTCGCCCCCAGCTCGCACTGAAGCTCGCCCCCATCTCGCCCAAGAGCCAGCCCAGCTCGCTCAGGATGCACACGTAAGTATAGCAGAGCACGCCTGATGGCAAGAGGAAGAAGGAGCGTAGCATCCGGAGGTCGCCAACAGAAAGGCAGGGCTAAGTCGCCAGGTGTCTTCACCCCCATGGAGCTACGTGGATGATTGCAGTCCACGGAAGCCCGCCAAAGTCGGTCTAGAATCTCCCAGACTTGAACTTTTCAGAGGCGCCACTTGGCGAAGACAAGACAGATACTTTCCCCCTCTCCACCGCCTGACAGGCTAGGCGACAAAGGCGATCAGAGGCCCATGTGGGCCGGCACATAAGGGTACAGAAGGTGCTAGAAGAGCCTCCATGTGTCGGGCTCCGATAGGTCGCAGAAGGTTATAAAAGTGCAGCCCCAGGCTCCAAAGTACAGGTTCGAAACCTTCATCCCTACTAATTTCCAACTACTACAGCTCTCCCTTTTCATCCTAGACTGACTTGAGCGTCGGAGGGCCTGTGCTCCTAAGGGAGGCAGTCGTTCTTACGTTTCCTTTGTCCTACAGGTAGGCCGCACGGACCAGCAAAAAAAATCCCCCAAACATTTGGCGTTGTCTTTAGGATCTCTTCAACTGGTTCCTGCGAGAACGCCCACGACCACGCGGTCGAAAGCCGTTCCTTTTATCGACACCTAAGATGGCTCCGACCACGAAGGGACGAAGGCGAACGAGGACCCACGCGGGATCTACGTGCAGCGGGCCTCCTACTGAGATCCCTCAGCCCCCTGTCCCGCTCAGCGACCAACTCCTTCTGGAGATGTTGGCCACTCAGCGGGCGATGATGGAAGAATTGGCGCGACTGCGCCATGTCCCAACGGCGAGTCGACGGTCAGGACCGGCGAGGTTTGCTTCCCCTAGACGACTCCCAGTCTCGGCATTGCGCCTACCCACGGTCGTTCCCACCCGGAGGACTTCCCAGCAAGAACCTCCGGCCGAAGGAGCGGCTGTACGTGGGGTACAGGCGACCCCGCTCGAGCGACTGTGGGGGAGAATTTCGGCCGTCGTACGTGACCCTCCTCCAACAGTCGAGTGAAGGTTTTACCCTTCGGGATGTGGCGCGCTTCGAAGCACTGAGTGGTGACTTGCTAGGCTGTCACAAAAGCACTATAGAGTAGAAAGGTAGAGGAAGAGATGACACAGGATGTGGTGACGAAGTTCGGCCGAAGCCTACGTCTCCGTGCGGTAAGACGCAACCTTTGAATCCACTATCTCTGAATAAACAGTAGAGCTACTCTCGATAGGCCGATAAGTGCTTCTTACAAGTAATCAGAGGGTGGAGAGGGGATCTGAAAACCAGAAAGCCCGGGGAGCTCTGGAAAACAGAAAGTGGGATTATGGTTTGGATTTTTGGATCTGGAATTATTTACAGGGTTTGCTATTTATAAGGGCTTAGTTTATCTGGGGAATATTCGGGGTTTGGTAAATATCTGGGGGGATTTACTAGACCCCAGATAGTGCAATTGGGCCCCAGGCAACGCTGCAGGTCCCACCGTCACCTATGGGCCCCAGGTAGGGCTGCGGGTCTCACCATTAGACTCGTGGGCCCCAGGCGGGGCTGTGGGTCCCACCATTGGGCGTTAGCAGATTTTGCACCCACAGCAATTGTAAAGGCTAGTGACTCAGCGGTCTAGCAACAAGGCGACCTCGCGAGCGACCCTTACTCACCGACGTAGCAGGAGCGTGGACTCTGACGAATCAGAGGTGAGATCCCAGGAGAGGGACCGCAACCCCCGTCATCGACGAGAGAGGAAGCCCGCGGAGGAATTGCCCCGTGCGGAAGCTCAAGAGGCAACGGCTTCCCATCGACCCCCCCTGCGTCAAGACAGCTTACGGGAGGACGGTATGACGGCCGCCAGGAAGGGGCCCATGCATGTCGCCACGATGCGGGGCCGAGCCTGCCGTGAGGAAGCGTGCATGATTGTATAGGACCTGCGCAGCTGCCTATGGGAGCTCTCCTCGGGTACTGGCAGCAACCTAATGCGCCTGTGGATTTGTTGGAGAATCTTGCCGCTCATGGAGGGAGCTCGCCCTTCACTAGCGAGGTCCACCAAGGGGGTTTTCCTTACCATTGGACCCCGCCCAAGTTTGTATTGTTCAACGGATCGCAAGATCCCGTCGACCATCTCCTGGCCTACCGGAAGCTCCTGTTTTTCCGGGATTAAGACCATGTTTTGTGTCGGGCATTTCCAAGCAGTTTGGCTGGTTCAGTATTGAACTGGTTCCATAAGCTGCCCCCCGACTCCATCCCAGATTTTCCTACTCTCTCTAGGCTATTCCTGGAATAGTATCGCTGTAATAGACAACCCCCGAAGAGGATCGAATCTCTATTCACCCTTAGCATGGGTGCCCGTGAAACACTCAGATGCTTCGCCATGCGGTTTTGGAGCACATACCTCGCTGTGGAGGATGCGGCCGGCCAAGATCGCACAACGGTAAGTGCTTTTAGGACGCCCTCCCTGAGGGGAGCAAGCTCCACAACACGTTGGTGATTAAGGATCCCCGCACGATAGTCGAGCTTTTTGCACTCGTTCAATAGCACATCAAGCTCGAAGATATGGTGCTCGACCGAAAGGGGAAGGCGATTGAGCAACGACCTCTACTTGCTTTGCGACCTCTCATTGTTAAGGCTGTAGAGTGGTGGAAAATACCCCCAGCGGTACCGTTGCCTTGCTCGCCCGCAACTCTTGCCATACAGCCCGCGGGAGTCCCAGCAGTGGCTGCTGGACGAACGGCGAATTGGTGTTTGCCTCCAGGGCCCGGAGAGCGAGACTTCACGGTACTGACCCACTCCCCAAGGCAGATGTTGCCCCAGGTCCGGAGTGAGCCATTAGTTCAATATCCTCCGCCCCTACAGGCCGGAGAGCCCGGCTCTACCGGCAATACCCGACGGTGCGCTTTTCATCGAGGCCCCGGGTATCACACCAATAGATGCCGAGCTCTGAAGAACCACCTGGAGGATTTGGTCGCTTCAGGTCATCTGGACCAATTCATTTCGCCCTCGAGGCGATTCAAGGTGATCCCGGTGTGAGCCCCTCGCGAAGGAGATCCCCAGGACCTGCGGAGCTCGCCCTGCCTCCACCTCCCCCGGGCGGACCCACCGTCTGCCACACCATCAGCGGGCGCCTGAGCGGGCCAAGATCCAGCAATGAAGTCCGACGACAAGTTAGAGAGATGGAGCGGACTCAAAAGGTACACTCCGTCTCCCTAACCCCTGCTTTGCTCCAAGCACCAAGGGTGGAAGCCCGAGATTTCCTTTGGTTCTCGGAAGATGATATGACCGGGGTCGTTACGCCCCATAATGATCCCCTCATCATACGCCTCATGATGGCCAACATCGAGGTGAGGCAAATTTTGGTGAACTCTGGGAGCGCCGTGGACATCCTTTTCTTGTCGGCCTTCTAGCGAATGGGGTTGAGGCAAGTCGATTTGTCTCCTTCAATAGGCTCCCTCAGCGGTTTCACCGGTGAGGTCGCTAAAGTTGTAGGGGAGATAACCCTCACCGTAACGGCAGGTCCAGAAGTGCGGTAAGTCCGCTTTGCAGTGGTGGATGGGCAGTCCGCGTTCAATGCCATCCTTGGGTGACCTTGGTTGAGGCAAATGAACGCGGTGTCCTCGCCCAATTATTAGGCCCTCAAGTTTCCCACAGCAAGCGGGGTCATGGTTATTCGGGGTGACCAAGTCGCTGCTACCAGATGCGAGCAGGATGTTCTTTACCTCTCTGATGTTGGAATTGCTGAGGCCAAAAGGCCGGCGCCCTCCTAGCAATTAATAGCCACCACGAGCGAGCTCCCTCGTAGTTCAAAAGCCACTTCCTTGCTCGAGCTCCCTACTCCACCCCCGGGTGGGAGTGGCGTCGACCCGAAGCAAGATAAGGGAGGTCGCTTGGCGGACTCTGACAATGGAAAATTACCTGTTACGGAGCCATTGCAAGAGATCGATATCGGCAATGATGTGATGCCAAAGGTGATTCACCTTGGGACATCATTAATCGAAAGCGAGGTGGTGGCCTTGAACGGCCTCCTCAGGGAATATTGCAATGTGTTCGCTTGGAGCTTCGCAGACATGCCAGGGATTGACCCAGAGGTCGCCTGTCATCGTCTGCACACCTTGCGAGATTTCCTCCCGGTTAAGCAGAAAGCTCGGCACATACCAGCTGCAAAGTCTGTCGCAGTCACGGCAGAAGTAGAGAAGCTGGAGCGAGCGGGTTTTATTTGCGAAGCACACTTCCTCGAATGGATCTCCAATATCGTGGCGGTGCCAAAAAAGAGCGGAGCGATCAAAGTATAAATTGACTTCTCTGATCTCAACAAGGCATGCCCGAAGGACGGATTTCCTCTCCCTAGAATCGGCGCCCTGGTTGATGCGGCTGTCGGGTTCCAGGCCTTGTCATTCATGGATGGGTATTCTGGATACAATCAGATACCCCTCCACGTCGATGACCAGGAGATGACCGCTTTCTACTCTGGGGCGGTGTACCAGAAGCTTTTTTGCTATCGGGTTATGCCGTTTGGGCTCAAAAACATCGAGGCGACCTACCAAAGGTTAGTCACCCATATGTTTAAAGATCAGATCGGTAAGAATGTCGAGGTTTATATATGTAGATGACTTCTTGGTGAAGAGTTGAGAGCGAGAAGGGCATATCACCGACCTTCGCGAAGTCTTTAACGTCCTGAGAAAATTCCGAATGAGGCTGAATCCTGCTAAGTGCGCATTCGGGGTGACCTCGGGAAAATTTCTAGGGTACCTGGTCACCCATAGGGGGATCGAGGCTGACCCCGGGCAAATCCGAGCACTCATCGAGATGCCCGCACCAAGGACACGGCAAGAGGTCCAGAGGTTGAGCGGGCGAATTGCCGCGCTAAATCGATTCATCTCTAAATCATCAGACAATTGCCGACCTCTATTTGAGTTGCTTCGGAAAGGAGCAAGCGTTTGCTGGGACGAAAAGTGCGAGCTCGCTTTCCAGAAAATCAAAGATTATTTGGCGAGTCCGCCTATTCTAGCTGCACCCAAATATGGCGCTGAGCTTGGCGTGTTACTAAGAATGCGGTGAGCGGGGTCCTCGTAATAGAAAAGGCAAAAATAGAGCGACCTGTTTACTTCGTGAGCCATACGATGCTCCCCGTCGAGCTTCAGTATCGACCAATCGAGATGGTCGCATTAGCCTTGGTCCTTACCGCGAGAAAGCTCCATCCATACTTCTCGGCGCACACCGTCAAGGTCATTACGGAGCACCCTTTGAAGAGCGTGCTTTCGAGGCCTTCGGTGACCGAAAGGCTCTATCGATGGTCCGCTGAGCTTGCCGCCTATGGGCTGGAATATGTTCCTCGGGCTGCTATTAAGGGACAGGCCCTTGCTGACTTCTTGGTAGATTTCCCCATAGAAGAGCTGGTCCTTTGCCAGGAGGATGATCCAACTGAGGCACACCCTGGAAAGGCGAGGTTCTTGGGCGACCTTGGGGAACCTTCTCGAATGAGGAATACCCCCACGAAGGATTGGGAATTGTTTGTCGACGACTCCTCTAATACATCGGGAGCAGGGATCGGGGTCGCGCTGATCGTCTCCTCGGCGCCGCTTCTTCGACCTCTCGATCTTGTATTTCTCCACAGCAGCCATGGCACCCTTCTTAAGAAGATCATCCAGCTGGGCTTGGAGGCGACCTTGCTGAGCCCAGAGGCCATTAGCATGAGCCTCCTTTCAGAGTGATGATCTCTGCCTTCAGAACAACGACCTCACTTTGAAGTTGAGCCGCCTCCTTTTGAGCAGCTTCTTTGGCAGTCACGGCCTCATCCTGCTCCGCTTTGGCTTTGTGGGGATCGGCAGCAAATTGGAGTTAGGCCGTCTCAGCCACAGCCATGCATGACACTAGGGTCGTAACCCTATGGCGCAGTTCCTCCACCTCCGCCCTTAACTCCTCAGAGCGGTCAGCCCCGCTAAAGCTCATGGATATGCTCATCCACCTTGCGTTCGAACCCTCGCAGGGAATCGTCGAACAAAGCGGCAAGAACCTTTAATAGCAATAGCGACCTCCGCGGCTACTGTCTGGCTCTTCTTCTCTGCCTACATTAGAAAGAAGGAAAAGTTAGCAGAAAATAGAACTTTATGAACAGATGGATAAGATAAGAATTACCTTGGCAAGTCGATCGCTGATGGAGGTGAAGGGAGCCCGCGAAAAAATATTGCGGCCCAGAAGTTGCCACAGATAGTGGGGGACCCTCCCTTCTTCCGTCGAGGACGTGATCGCCTCCCTATTGCTAGGGCCACCTGGAGCCTGGATAGGAGGCGGCGCATTGGTGGAGGGAGGGGGAGCTGGTGCCTCCTCGGTGCGGACTCCTGCTCCCGGCGAGCTAGGACGGTTCGGCCCGGCTCCTGCATCCTCAGACTCTGAGCTCGTAGACTCGGAGCCGATATCCACAAATATGGGGAACCTGTAGATCAAGTCCCCCAGATCCTCCGGGAAGCCCGCCTCCTCCTGATCCTTTGGGGGACGCGACGGTAGCGGAGCGGATCCTGGAGCGGCTGGAGGAGTGAAGGCCGCAGTGGTGGCAGGGGTTTCCCGCGCGCTTGTTCCCGGGGAATCCTCCCGAGGGGTCGGTGGTAGAACCCCGCCCTGCTGGACCTCCGTCCCGCCGACAGGAGTGGGAGTCTTCGGCCTGCTTGACCCCGCTCCCTGGGCAGAAGCAGGCGGAGTCGGAGGCCTCTCCTCTTGGGCAACGGCTCCTGGATTCGCCTGGGGAGGAGGAGGGATGACCGGCTCTTCACCCTCGGAGGCCGTCCATTCGGGCTCCGAGTCTAAGCCCGCCTCCTCCAATGCCTTTCTTCTCTGTTCCGCCTGCGCGCTAGCAGCTGCAGGCCTCGCGGATTTGGCCTTCTTCTTCTCGCGACCTTCCATCTCAGGCGTCATAACTGCCACGCGAAGAGGGACTGTAAGATCGCCAGGGAAGTTGCCCATTAATATGCGAGCCATCCCCGGACTGTAAGATGCAGCACGAGTCGGCCGAGGACTGCGAGGTGGTCGGGTACTCCGTGCCCGTTGGTACACGCGTGATGATCAACACGTGGGCCATCGGGAGGGACAAGTCGTCATGGAAGGACCCGGACGAGTTTCGTCCCTCCCGGTTCGCGCCGGGCGGGGAGGGGGACGGCATCGACTTCAGCGGCAACTTCTTCCAGCTTATCCCGTTCGGGTCGGGCCGGCGGTCGTGCCCGGGGATGCAGCTCAGGCTATACTCAGTGGAGCTGGCGCTGGCGCAGCTCCTCCACTGCTTCAACTGGGCACTGCCGGATGGCATGAAGCCAGCCGACCTCGACATGCAGGACGTTCTGTTCGGCCTCACAGCGCCGAAGACCGTCCGGCTTGTTGCGGTCCCCACGCAGCGCATCAACTGCCCTCTCCTATGATGGATATCTACTGGCCGACTCCACTTTCACTTGGAAAATATCCTAATAAAGCCGGCCGGCCCAGAGGTTTTGGGGGCCCTAGGCAAAATCCAAAAGTTAGGCCCCCTATACATATTAAATTATTAATACAAGAGAAAAAAAAATAAGTATCAATAATTTTTTTTTGCAGGTATCAATACAAAATTTACTTTTATTGGAAAATGCCCTCTTTGGATCTTGGTGTTTGTCATATGGACTTGGCTGTAGGGCCCCCCTCCTTTAGTGTTTGGACTTAGCTGTAAGGCCCCCATTAGTATAAATTAATTGGGGGCCCTAGGCAATTGCCTTGCCCACCTACCCTGAGGGTCGGCCCTGTAAAGCCTTGTAAGCTTTCATAGAAATATCAACTTCTTAAGTTCGGCCCATGGCCTTCTCGATCCCAACCAGGCGATGGTGGCGGCAGTGTTAGTTGTCCCACCGCCAGGTGGCGGTCTTGTTGCTAGCGTCGGGCTGTGGCGCCTTCTGAAGATCGCTTTTCCATGAAAAATAAAAAGATAAAAAAGTTCAGCGGTGCCCGACCATTTAATCGGCGGAGATTTGAGAGGCTTTATAATCAAAGAAATGAAATAGTAGTAGAAAGAATAAAACTTCAACCATGCAGTCAATGTGACGAGAAATATTAGATAAACTCGTCTTAACACCCTCAAAAACCTTCGCCCATGTTCGATAACACTGAAACGGGATCTACGGATCAGTGTTTCAAAGTTTTATCATAATTTGTATGTTTGATAATACTGAAGCGGTTTGCTCGGACCCGTCACTACAAAAAAGAGGTTTATTGCTGACGTAATATTTTATTACCGTCGGTAATAATATATTTTTTACCGACGGTAATAATAACTTATGTCGGTATAATAACTTTGATATTTTAATTATTATTTTTATTTTTATTACCGACAGCAATATAAAGTCCGTCGGTGTAATATATTTACTGACGAAATTCATTATATCCATCGATTATATATATATATATATATATATATATATATATATATATATATATATATATATATATATATATATATATATATATATATATATATATATATATATATATATTAACGATGAAAATAAATATATTTGTCGGTATTATAAATTATTATCTACAATAATATTTGATATTAGTTTTATCAACGGAACTTTAATATCCGTTGGTTAAAAACCCTGTGATTAATACCGGAAACCAATCCCCCTTTTATTTTCTCTGTTCTATCTTTTCGCAGCTCTGGTAGGGTTGCACGACCATGGAAAGAGAGGACCCAAGAGCTGGCACAAGTGTGACCAGAGAGAGTAGATCCGAGAGCCCGCAGGGAGAAAGAGATAAGACAACGGCCAAGGAGAGAGACGTCATAGGGAGAGAGAGAGAGGCTTGATCCGAAGGAGGGAGAGGATCTCGATCGACAGGGCACGGGTGGGCCGATGGAGCCTAGGGCACAGATGGACTAGCAGAGCGTAGAACGCAGACGGGTCGGCAGAGCGTAGGACGTAGACGGGATGGCAGAGCATGGGGCAAAGAACAGGCGATCTGGTAGAGAACAGGTGAACCGACCGATAGAGTGCAAGTCGCAGGGTAGGAGTGCAGACATAGGCGGACCAGTAGAATGCAGACGCACCGACTGGTAGAGTGCAAGGCGTAGGGCACGAGTGCAGGCACATGTGGACTTGGTAGAGTGCAGCTGTGCAGATGGACTGATTTGTAGAGCGAAGGGCGTAGGGCACGAGTGTAGGTGCGGGCAAACCGATAGAGTGTAGGTGGACCGATCGGTAGAGTGTAGGCCACGAGTGCAGGCGCAGGTAGACCGGTAGAGTGCAGGCGGACAAACCGATAGAGCGCAAGGCACGTGTGGTCCGGCAGAGCGCAAGCGGACTAGCCGAAATAGCACAGGGCGCAGGGCACGAGTGCAGGCGCAGACGGACTGACCAGTAGAGCGCAGGGCGCAGGACACGGGTGGTCTGGCAGAGCGTAGGGTGTAGTAGATCGAGCACAGGCACTGATCACGGCACCGAGAAGGTCGGTGCGGTGAATGAGAGAAGTAGGGATAGCACATGGCAAAGACGAGCAGGGATACCAGGATACCATTATCGGGATAAACGCGTGAAAGGTCACAATCGTCGGGGACACCACAGCTAGGACACACAGGTGGTTGTGAGGCGTAGACGTGCACGGCTGCTGAGGGTGCAAATAGGAAGCAGGGCCACGAGAGAAGGAGAGAATGTGCCATGAGGGAAGGAGAGCAGGGCGTGAAAGGTCACAACCGTAGGGGACACCACAGCTAGGACACTAGAGCACGACACAGAGGCTAATAGAGGCCGCAGAGCTCGCGCACAGGAGGTGCAAATCGGTTTCGGTCGGCACGGAGCGGTGCCGGGCAGAGCAGATTGGGGTCGGTGTCGAGCATGGCACGGAGGCTCACGAAGGCCGGCGCCAGCGTTAGGCACGACACTGAGGCTAATAGAGGCCGTAGAGCTCGCGTGCAGGGGAAGTCGGAAGGCTTACGCGCAGAGAGGCGTGGTCGGCCGGACGGCGAGAAGCGGAGTGGATCTGGTTGAAGTTCAACGACTGGATCAGAGGATCTAGTGAGGGAGGACCAAAGGAGGTTCGGGCCACAGGCTCCAGAGGTTAGGCGTGGGAGAAAGGGGAAGAAAAGGGACCGGCAGGAATCGATTTGCAGTTGCAGTCAAATCTTCACAGGCAATGAGGAAGAGCTCGATCGGCAGGGAAAGAAGTGGATCTTGATCGGCTAAGGTGATCTCGCGTGATGGTGTTGCGAGCGTCACCGAGAATGGAGGACAGGAAAAATAATCCTTTACTGTTCCCGACCTCCTCGACGTCGCCGGAGACGATCGAGGAGGCCAAGGCCAGAGAGGAGAATGTCAAAACCCTAGGGCAAGAAGGTTGGCTCTAATACCATGTTATGAAAAGAGAGGGAGAGAGAGACTATGGTTTGGAGAGAACTCCTTTTATTGATTTCATTTGCATAAGACTACCTCTCCTTATTTAAGGAGAGAACGCACACCATTACAATAACACAACTAAGGTGGGACTAATAGTAACTCTACATCTAATAGGGGGGCAAAACTACTGCTATTGTGCAACACGAACGTTGCACAACTCACCACAAAAGATCATATATAGAAAATCTCAAAAATCCAGGGGGGCGGGGGGCAGCTGCCCCCCTTGGTCCCCATGCAGCTCTGCCTCTGGATTCTGTGGAAGGGGAAGTCCAAGGGAAACAGACTTTTGGATCCAAGAAGAGGATTTAAGTTTAGACCAATATTCCTAAATATTAGATCCCACATTGTATTTATCACGACAAAAGGATGCCCATATGTTGCTCGGTTTAGTAACAACTTCAATGAGTTTCTTCCACAATAGAGAGGATCTTGTTTGCGAAATCTTTTGAATGCAATGACCACAATTGAAAGAGGCTGACATACATCATCCCAATTTACCAATTGAATATCTTTCTCCAAATGGTTATTACTCCAAAGAAAATGGTGAAGAGCGGTCTCGATGCAATTTAGAATCCGTAGAGAAATTCAGGATTATTTTTTCATTGAGGAACCCTAGCCTTGTGCATGTGAAGGGGGGTTGTTGGGTTTAGTCCCACATTGACTAGGGGGCTGGGTGATGTACTGATGTTGTCTCAATATACCCGTCTTGGACCTCCCCACACAAGCCGGTTTTATGAGGAGGCAGATATCCATGGGTCAAGGGAACCCATCAAAGTGTGCTTGGACGAGATCAATATTAGTACCAGGATGGGTGATCTCTTGGAAGTCCTTGTGCAGTATGGGCAAAGCAGATAATATCTTGTGTGTATGGGGTGGGATGTTATACATACAATAATAGGCGCTAATTGAGGAATGTGCGTGTCTCAAACAATAGGGATGGCAACGGTGCGGTTTAAAACCGAGAACTACGGAAAACCGCACCGCATGGTACGGTTTTGATTTGTCAAAATATAAAACCTTCGTGGTACAGTGCGGTTTTGGTGTTGCGGTGCGGTTTCAGTTTTGCCCAAAACCAGAAAAAATCGCACCGTTTAGACCATTATAATGGTAAACAGGTGCGGTTTCGGTTTTATATATGGTATACCATTGTGGTGCAGTTTCGGTGTGGCGGTTCGGTGTTGCGGTACGGTTTCGATTCTGCCGAAAACCGCACTGTTGCCATCCCTATCAAACAACCTTCAGGATTTATACCCTCCACGGCGGCCAATTTATTTTTAAAATGCTCGGTAAGAATTCTGTTGAGTTGCACAAGAAGGATGCTTGAGCTACACTAAACTCATCTCTTAAAAGAAAATAATTCGATTCCTTCTCCATCGAAGTAACCTTGATTGGTGAAAGATTTTTGTATTGCAATCCCCATCCTTCAACCAGTGGATCCTTAATTTTTGCTGCCATTTGATCAAACTCTTGCCTAGCTAGTACACATTGGAATTTCTGCATCGAAAACTATAAGCCCGAACTGGAAGCAATCAAAATATGGATGACTTAAAATAGTCACCCCGAACCACAGAATTACCGTGGTTCGGGGTCCAGCCAACAACACATGTCCCCACCCGTTCGATCACCCAGCCCTTAGGATAGGAGCCCCCTGGGGTTCTCTCGATGGCCTGTAGATCTGAACAATCAGGAACCATCCAATCGGACGAAAATAACAGATGTCGATGGCCGGACCCCAAACCACGGTGATTCGGGACGACTAAGTTACGGGCTTTAATCAAAACATGTCTATCCAAAGCTCTAACTCGGTTATCGATATTACCAACCGCCTCCATATTCCTAGTTAAAAAACAATCCATCAGCGATACGCCTTGATCAAAGATGGTGATGGATTCCTTCTAGGTTATTCCAAGATGTCGCAACCATTGCAAAAAGATCCCCTCATGCAGCCAGAAATGTTCAAAACGAAAAGACCTACGGACGTTGCAATCCGAGGCTCAAGTTTAATCGCAACTGGGCAATGATCCGACGCAATCCGAGGAAGATGGAGAACCAAAGCCTCAGGAAGTCAGTCAAACCAAGATACTATGACCAAAAAACTCTTTATCAATAAGCTCCAACACTCATCTCGAAGAATCCATTGTTTAATCATATTTGCATATTTATTACCCCTAAGTTCAGAGGTCAAACAGATGCATAAAAAAAAAAGTTTCAAGATCAAACAAGCAGTTTGAATAAACACAGCTCCGGAATTCTTGAACGGCACCTGAAATATCAATATAGAAAACAGGAAATGGGCTGATAGTCTGATAGGCCATTTACAATTGGGGTGTCAGCTGATCACAATCGTTCGATACAGATTGCCCAAGCTATGAATCGTATATATGTCTCCCATCGGTAGGCGAAAATATCAATCAGAGCCATTCATTATACCCTACCTTGACCGGTGAATCGTACCCATCCTCGAACAATCACTCCTCCTGGTAGGCCTGTCAATGAGTCATGTTTCACGGATTTCAAATTGGGTCGTGTGAGAATATTCTAGACTCATATACAACCCAATAGCTTAACGGGTTAAGTTCATTAGACCTAAATCCAAATCTTTTTTTTGTAACCCGAAATGAAGGACCCATTTAACCCGTTTGCTAAACAAATTGTTTCAGGTCAAACGGATCTTTTCGAGTTAACCAGGTTGTTTCGGATCAAATATCTAGTATTTCCTATAAGAAAGCCGGATTACAATTCCGTTTATTGCCGCACGTCGTGTAGCATACGCAATTGAACGAGCCTAGAGAGTCACTCAACCTTTCACCCTTGACACTGGTTATTAGTTTCAGCTCAAATTTGGATAGCTTCGTCAGATGTGGGGCTTTAGATAAATAGGTTCGAGTTAGTTAATTTCACGGGTTATGGGTTGAAACAGATTTCGCAGGTTAACCCGAACATGACCCATTAGCAAACATGTCTCAATAGATCGTGTCAAAAGTTGCCCTGACCCGATAAAATAACACCGGTGATCCGTTTTTTCATGTCGTTTTCGTACGGATTAAACGGATGGTTTCAAAACTTGACAACCTACCTCCCGGTGCATCGTACTCACCGATCAACATCGGATGATTGTGATCAGCTGACAGATTATTTGGAAATGGACTGTGGCCTATTCCCTGTTTCCTAATGTTGAAAGATAACCCTTTTGACAAAGCTGCATATAGATTGTACTTCTAATACTTAGATATCAGCAGTTGGTTGAATCAGAATTAAACAGTAAAAAGGAAAAGTCCTAATTGACCACCACATAAACAAAGGGACAAGGAAAGAAAGGGGATTGGATGGTCCGGAATCGTCATGCTTATCGTAGGGATTGGATGGTCAGGATTCATAGTCCAGATTTTTTCCATGCTATCTTTAGTATATAAATAGAGGGAAAGCAAGAAGTGTGGTAAAAAGAAAAGAGGTTACTTCCACTTACCCCCCCAACCCCCCATTTTGATGATGTGTTTTGTGTTACCCCAAAATTATTCAATACTAGGATTATCTCTTATTTTTTATCGAAACGTCTACCGGACATCAGAATGGGGGGGGTAATCCTAATATTGAACAATTTGGGAGTAACTCAAAATACATTATCAAAGTAGGGGTAAGTAAAAATAATTTTATTTTATTTTTGTTAATTCAACTCAATAGCAGAGAGGGAGCGAAAGCTCCTCAGTGACTTCTCTTGGAATCATCTCTTATTCTCGAAAATGACCCTCTCCACCGCCACCACCACCACGACCATGATCTAGGGGTTCTATCCTGGGTCGAGATCATGAGTACAAGAGAAATGGCGGAATCATGGTGTCAGAGAGAGAGAGAGAGAGAGAGAGAGAGAGAGAGAGAGAGAGAGAGAGAGAGAGAGAGAGAGAGAGAGAGAGAGAGAGAGAGTACTAATTACCTTCCAAAAAAGTACTAATTAACATCAAGTGGCCATTAAACATCATTTAATAGGTATTTATCATCTTTACAGTAGGTTTAATATCCTTTTTGTTTGAATTCTCTCTCTCTCTCTCTCTTGATCGACGGCTAGATATATCCGTGCCTTTTTGTCCTAGTCAGCTTGTGAACAGTTGTAGCATGTTATATAGACTAGTGCATGCCCGTGCTTGTCAGCATTGCAGTGGGCTGCCTTCGGCGGCAACACATCTGTCGGCACTGCAGCGGGTCGCCTTCGGTGGCACACACATCTGTCGGCACTGCAGTGGGCCGCCTTCGGTAGCAACACACCTGAACGCCTTCGGCAACAAAACACTTTCGACGACAACACCGGCATTCATAGGGATACCCATTTCCTCGCTCGTGCCGATTGGCACGAAACGGGCACCTTCGGCGCGACCAACTCCCCCTCCCCCTATAATTGATCAATGACAACTGTCTCTATTTGAACGGATTCATTGAGATCGACCAGATGGTTTGGGGTGGCCGAAATTTCAACATGCAGGTCTATAGCCGTTGATGCGAACAGCGATCACGGAATGAACGATCAGATTTAGTGTAGTTTAAATGGGTCGGGATTTTAGGAGTTTAGTGCAGTTTAAATGGTTAGGGAGATAGTTGGTTGACGGGGAAATAGATATCGTGCGTTGATTTTTGAACGAATGGATGGGGAAATAGAGATCGTGTGTTGATTTTTGAACGAATGGTTAGATCTATTCGGTTCATTTTTGTCTAGTCAGCTTCCGTTTTGTCTAGTCGGTACAAAACCGACGTCCCTTGTTATATAGACTAGTGCATGCCCATGCCTGTCGGTACTGCAGCGGGCCGCCTTCGGTGACAAAATACAATCAGACCTCCTTTGGCGGCAACACACCCATCGGGCATCGCCACCCCCACCCCCACCGTCATCTTCGGCGGCTGAGGGTCGTCAGTCCTATCCCCCTTTCTCTTTCTCTTCTAATTGAACGTTGTTGTTTGGTTGTGAGATCGATGATTCTTTGTACCTTCTCTTTATAATTCACATGGATGGATATAGTCATCAGAAAAGAAAATCGACAAATTAGGGAAGAAATAATCGAGAGGGAGAGGGGCGACATAATTATGAAGAAATCACTATGAGGGACCGAGAGTTTAGACAGGGAGGAGGTGGCAAACTAGGGAAGAAATAATTGAAAGGGGGGAGGCCGGTCGGGATTTAAGGTGAGATTGGAGTTGAAATAGGAAATTAACAAATTAGGGCGATGGGATGTTAGACGTGGAGGAGGGTTTTAAAACGGGAGTAGGGAGGCCGACCGAGATTGGGGGCACCAGGGAAGGATTTTAGGCGCGGAGACGAAAGAGAGGAAGCCAAGAAGAAGCACATGGGGATTAGGGAGGCCGGCCGGGATTTGAGGCGGGATTGGAGACGTCGGGGAGGGATTTTAGGCATGGGGACGAAAGGGAGGAAGCCGAGAGGAAGCGCAGGGGAGGCCGGCCAGGATTTGAGGAATTTAGGTGGTTTTTAGGCTAGGCAAAAGGGGGAGGAAAGAGGGACACACCAAGGGAGAGGAAGCGCAAGGGAATTAGGGAGGCCAGCCAGGATTTGAGGCGCCGGGAAGGGAGGGGGGAAATTTTTAGCACATCCTGCTCGCGAGAGAGGAAGCGCATGGGGGAATTAGGGAGGCCGACCAGAATTTGACGTGCCAGGGAGGGAAGGGGGAAGTTTCAGCAAATCCTGTGTATCATACAATCACAAGGCCCACTACACCCAAAGCCTATTAGCACGCTGTAGGTGCTAGGTCCACTATTCTATATGCTGGAGACCGCTACCCATGTTTTTTGAGTCTTGAATCGCAGTGGGCCCCCTGTTGTATGGTATGTAGGATGTGCTGAAATTTTTCCCGAAGAGAGGGGCGTTCGATCGTGATTTAAGGGGGAATTTAGGCCGAGCACTAAACGTCGTGTTGCGATCGTATGCCCCCTCACAGTTGTTGTTGCCTGCCAACTAGTACGAATGCAATTAATTCCATATGCTGGCCTTTGAATGTATTTGATTATAGCCAGAATGTCTTTAGTCCCTGGTTGTCTTCTGTTGTCAAGCATAGTCAGGGCATGAAGTGTCTGTCTTTAGACATGGAAGAGTTGAGACTATGAGCTCAAAACTTCCATTAATGCCAAGATTTGCAAGCTTGGGCTTGGCGTACAAGTGCCAAGGCTACGGCCTCGGACTTTGCGTGTAAAGTCCCCCCTAAACATAGAAGATTTTGTCCGCTTTGCCCGTGCCCGCACGAGAACTTCCCAGGGTGGTCACCCATCCTACTACTGCTCTCGCCCAAGCACGCTTAACTACGGAGTTCTTACGAAATCCATAGCGGCGCACGATTTTAAAACACGTCTTCTATGTTTGGGAGGGAAAATTATATAAGTAGCTCAGGATCTCCTTCTCTCCAGGCGATGTGGGGCTAACTCATGGCCTTGTACACCTCACCTCACCTCATCCATCTTGGCATCCCAGCCTCAGGAGTCTTGGCTCTTGGCTATTGGCCTATTGGATCTTGGTCGTCATAATCCACCCCCCTTAGGGCTACACGTCCTCGTGTAGGGTTAGACCCCCCCATAACGAGGAGAACCGGCTCTGATACCATTTTGTAACATGTAACGCCCCGATATTTTACGGATTAATTCAACCCGTATAATACTGGGGTGTTAGGAATAAAAACTTGATATAAATAAATTCCATCCAATATGGAAATTACTGAGCCAATCCATTAAAACATCATTGTTTCATACAATTTATTGAAATCGAAAGCCTAAAGCTAAGACTTTCCATATTGACACATCATAATCCAGCTCCGTCATCGTCATAGAAAGGAGTGTAGAGTGGGTATTCAACTCCTTCAGGGTCGCATCCCGATCGCTCCTCATCTTCTCCGGGTACTGTAGGGTTTGTCTCTGTAGGGTGTACATCATCTGTAGGGGGGGTGAGTTCTATCCACTGACTCACCAATGACTTAGTTTTGTTCATGCTAAATAATATGTATTGAAAGCAGTAAACATGACTACGAAAAGTAAATAATTAAAACATTAATCACCCGATTCCCTTTTTGGCTCTTCCGGCCAGGGTAGGAATCTCAATTCTTACCCGGGTACTTTTAGTCCGCAACAAGGCTAGCCCCACACCTAGGATTATCTTTTTGGCCCGCAGCCAGGGACAGCCCCACACCCAGGATTATCTTTTTGGCCCGCAGCCAGGGACAGCCCCACACCCAGGATTTATCTTTTAGGCTCGCAAGCCAGGGACAGCCCCACACCCAGGTACTTTTTGGCCTCAGCCAGGGCTAGCCCCACACCCCAATAAGTGATTACGTATTTCAAAATTTACCATTCCATATCAAATTACCGATATTCTATAGCATATAATTAGCATAAATAAACTGAGTTTAAATCCCCTACCTGAACCGTTGCAAACTCTTACTCCTGATAAGGAAGCTTTAGTACGCTCAAAACCTGAAAATATGTTACTAATAATCGGTTAGTTTTTAACTTAATTTTTCCAGGATTTTTCCAATATTTTTCGATATGAACTAATGGGTTTTCTTCTTTAGGGGCATTTTGGTCAATTATAAAATATTTTAAATTTATATTCATTTTGTAGAACTTTTTATTAGGAACTCGTGGCCGCAGATGGAACTCAATTCCGATTTAGAATGAAAAGGTTATGACCATTTTACCCTAGGGGTAAAATGGTAATTTTACTTTTTAATTATTAGTTATGGTATTTTATGATCTAAGTAGGTGTATTTTGTCATTACGAATCCAACGCCACTGACGGAACTCAATTCCGAGTCCGTATGGATAAGATAAGGTCAATATAGTTTACATAGATAATCTATATATTTAATTATAGGTGATTTATAAACATAAGATGTAAATGGATCTATTGGTTAGCCTTAAGGGCTTTATAATAGGTTTAGAAGAGGTTGTGGGTTCTAAATCAAGCATAGCCTATTTGCATCAGCAATTTATAAATAGATTTAAAAATCCGAACGGGTTAACGGGTTTAAATTACATACCCGACCCAACAACCCGGGTTGGTGGAAGCGGTGGTCGGCAGGCGGCGGCCGGTGGCGGCGGCGGCTGAGTGTGGTCGGCGGTGGGTGGTGGGGCTCGCTTGGTCGCGAGGACTGTTGTGCAGATGTTTGTGGGAGGGGGGGGTTATATAGGCCCCCCGAGAATACGAAGAGTCCCGGGGGCTTTATTGCAAATCTGCCGTTTCGTATTCTGGCTGTCCGATTTGGAAACGAACGGTCACAGATGACAATTGGTATTCCATGTGTCGTTTCGTATTCTGGCCGTTCGATTGTGATCGAACGGTCAGATGACGCTTGGTATTCCTAGTTATAGAATAACAATTATTTTTACTATATTTAAACAGAAAAATCTTAAGGGATTTTTGGTTAGAGGAAATGGTTTTAAGAATTTTATAAAAGGTCTTGAGTTCGAATCTTTCTATTGGCTATTTATGTTTACATATGTATATAGCATTTTTCTTTTAATTTTTTTTAATGCTTTAAATGAGTTCAAAACGAAAAAGTTTATATATGGTTTTTAATCGTTTCGACGAGACGGACGCAATGACGCTGTCCGATTTTTATTTTAAATTTTGTATCAAAAATTTTCATATAGTGATCTATAATAATAGTGATTTTTAAATTATTATTTTATTTTGGGTTGTTACATTCTCTACCCCTAATAAAAATTTCGTCCTCGAAATTTAAAGTACGTAGCTTGAACTAGTATATTTCTGGATCTAATTCCTAAGTAACTTCTTCACAATTTCTTCCAATCATCAAGTGATAGATTTTTGCTTTTCTCTTTCCGAACTTTCTTTTGCAGAATATTATTTCCTTTCCTTCAGGTGTTTAAAAGGTAACATTCTTCTGATAATAATTCATCATAAAAGGTAACATTCTTCCGATAACAATTCATCATCATCATATATTTGGATAACCTGTCTATTCCTAATATAATATCAAATTTTCTTCAATTTCAATTTGGCCACCACTCCACATTTTCAATTCTTAGTATGCAGTTTTCTGCAGACTCTGTTTGTTTTGGCCATATCACTAAGTGCAGTGGTGAGGGCAAGTATATACCCTAACGGTACTGTCTTTAATTGTAAGTCTCTAGTCAAGTGAATTGATATGAACAAATAGTTCGAACCCGGTCTAAAATTACTTTAGCTAGATTTTCAAAATGGTGCTTACGAAAATTCAAATTGTTCTGTTTATAACTCACTTATTTTTAATTGGAATAATATTCTAAAAGTGGATCGTTCATACCTTTAATGACGTCGTTTGATTCTTCCTCAGTAGATACTGCAAATGCTTTTCCAGGCACCTTTTGATTTTGAGCGGTGCGAGCTACCGGTACTTGTGGAGCATTTCGAAAAGGAGGACTGGTTGGAATGTTACCATTCAAGCGAGGACAGTATCGTTGAAAATGATCCCGCGATCCGCATGTGAAGCAAGTCCGAGGTCCTGTAGATTTTGGAGGACTACTCATCCTTGCTGGAAACTCTTGTATCTTTGGTCTTTTATTTGACTCTATCAATGGTGTACTTCTTTTCAGTCTATTCTTTTCAAATATTTTTCGAGTTTCCTCCCATTCTCGTTCTGCCACTAAAGCAGTTTGTATCAGTTCTCTATAATTTCTTATGCGAAGTACCGCCACTCGGGTTCGAATATGAGGATTCAAACCTTGTTCAAACCTTTTGGACTTTTTATATTACTTTATTGACCTTGAAATCTCTGATAGTAGATTTTTCCATTCTAATATTAATCTTTTCTCCTAAGAGTTAATTAGTAACATATTTGGGTGTCTTATTTATGGGATTCAATAAGGCAATAAATTCTAGGGTTTGAGAATAAAATTTTTCTGACTTTCTCGACTCACACATCAACTGTACCTGGTTACTGTATTCACCAGGAACCACAGTGATATAAGAATAGAGTTAGCCTGAGAGTTGGGGCAATTCTAGCGATCTAGTTTGGGACGGTTGAGATATTAGAATCCGAAAACTTTTGATCTTGACAGCCGTCGAGAAACTTATTAATGGCTATATATACTTTATTCCTAAAGGAGGTAAAAATGGATGCTCATAACTTATAAGTAGTGTATCCTCTGGTATTTAATAGAAAGTTTTAGGATTAACACTAATCGTTGTCGTGATGACTACGGTGTATCCTGTTAGTTCTGCCTTCAGTTGAATATGTATGATTTGTGTCGGGGTCTAAAGGAATTGATCCTACGAATTTAAGTCTTTTCGTAGTTACTGCTATATTGTTTGAAATAGTTCGTACCATTGTTAGTCTATACAGCAAAAGTCTTGCTACGTACTCTTTGAGCAGCATGATCCACAGGTCCTTGTTGGACAGGACGGCCTAGATTGAGTACATAGTAAATTTTCCCCGATGAGTTTCTGTTAATTTATCTTCTCGTAAATAAGGAGCATCAGTAACTGTTAATTTGTTCCGAAATCTTAATCCAATATTGTCTGTGCCAAGACTCTGGTTTTCTATGCTTTTCCTTTTCTAACTTGTATCCAATCCCTTGATGTTCTTAATTTCACATCTGTACTTCGATTACTTTTAAAAAAAAAAAAAAAAAACTTTAACTATTTGACTCTGATCATTTAGGATATAGAGGTAAACTATCATGATCTCAAAGTCAAAGTCCTAGGCGGCTCCACCTTAGGTGGCTCCACACTAGCAGTTGGCAGCCCTTTTTCCCCTGGATCGGCTCCACCTAACTCCAGGCAGCCCTTTCCTAGGTAGCCCTTTCCGTTGAACTCGAATTCGAGAAATGATGATTATCCTCAATCCTAATTATCATAGTACATGTTATAATTTTTAAGTCAATTATGTACTTGAAATCAGTTCTCTATGCACTAATGATTCAACCCAGATCTCCCCACGTTTTTGTAAAAATTAAATACTATATTCAACTCGACTATATTTAAAACTTTACTTATTTGTGTCAATCATTTGTATGTTACTAACCGCTTGAGGTTGGAGTTCATTGGACTTTTCGACTATAGCTTTTATTCGAGAAGTATTTTAGTTCTTATAGGAGTTATCATGGATGTTTTATTTTCTCGAGTAATTGGCGTATATAAATCTAATTTCTGAGTTAACCTACTCTCATCAAGATTGATGAACCTAGGTAAGGTTCTAATACTTTGGATAGGTTTCAGGTTACACAGGAAAGAGGTCTTAGTCTTTGATACACGACTAAGTTTACAAAAAGACTTAAGAATAGTTTCTTTCGGATGATCCTTATTTCTACTAAGATACTGTAGTAACGTGTTTTCAAAAAGAGGTCTTAGGAGATAGTTACTTGAATTAAGTTACTCCTTAGAGATTTGCAAGCTTGGGCTTGGCGTACAAGTGCCAAGGCTACGGCCTCGGACTTTGCGTGTAAAGTCCCCCCTAAACATAGAAGATTTTGTCCGCTTTGCCCGTGCCCGCACGAGAACTTCCCAGGGTGGTCACCCATCCTACTACTGCTCTCGCCCAAGCACGCTTAACTACGGAGTTCTTACGAAATCCATAGCGGCGCACGATTTTAAAACACGTCTTCTATGTTTGGGAGGGAAAATTATATAAGTAGCTCAGGATCTCCTTCTCTCCAGGCGATGTGGGGCTAACTCATGGCCTTGTACACCTCACCTCACCTCATCCATCTTGGCATCACAGCCTCAGGAGTCTTGACTCTTGGCTATTGGCCTATTGGATCTTGGTCGTCATAATCCACCCCCCTTAGGGCTACACGTCCTCGTGTAGGGTTAGACCCCCCCATAACGAGGAGAACCGGCTCTGATACCATTTTGTAACATGTAACGCCCCGATATTTTACGGATTAATTCAACCCGTATAATACTGGGGTGTTAGGAATAAAAACTTGATATAAATAAATTCCATCCAATATGGAAATTACTGAGCCAATCCATTAAAACATCATTGTTTCATACAATTTATTGAAATCGAAAGCCTAAAGCTAAGACTTTCCATATTGACACATCATAATCCAGCTCCGTCATCGTCATAGAAAGGAGTGTAGAGTGAGTCTTCAACTCCTTCTGGGTCGCATCCCGATCGCTCCTCATCTTCTCCGGGTACTGTAGGGTTTGTCTCTGTAGGGTGTACATCATCTGTAGGGGGGTGAGTTCTATCCACTGACTCACCAATGACTTAGTTTTGTTCATGCTAAATAATATGTATTGAAAGCAGTAAACATGACTACGAAAAGTAAATAATTAAAACATTAATCACCCGATTCCCTTTTTGGCTCTTCCGGCCAGGGTAGGAATCTCAATTCTTACCCGGATACTTTTAGTCCGCAACAAGGCTAGCCCCACACCTAGGATTATCTTTTTGGCCCGCAGCCAGGGACAGCACCACACCCAGGATTATCTTTTTGGCCCGCAGCCAGGGACAGCCCCACACCCAGGATTTATCTTTTAGGCTCGCAAGCCAGGGACAGCCCCACACCCAGGTACTTTTTGGCCTCAGCCAGGGCTAGCCCCACACCCCAATAAGTGATTACGTATTTCAAAATTTACCATTCCATATCAAATTACCGATATTCTATAGCATATAATTAGCATGAATAAACTGAGTTTAAATCCCCTACCTGAACCGTTGCAAACTCTTACTCCTGATAAGGAAGCTTTAGTACGCTCAAAACCTGAAAATATGTTACTAATAATCGGTTAGTTTTTATCTTAATTTTTCCAGGATTTTTCCAATATTTTCCGATATGAACTAATGGGTTTTCTTCTTTAGGGGCATTTTGGTCAATTACAAAATATTTTAAATTTATATTCATTTTGTAGAACTTTTTATTAGGAACTCGTGGCCGCAGACGGAACTCAATTCCGATTTAGAATGAAAAGGTTATGACCATTTTACCCTAGGGGTAAAATGGTAATTTTACTTTTTAATTATCGGTTATGGTATTTTATGATCTAAGTAGGTGTATTTTGTCATTACGAATCCAACGCCACTGACGAAACTCAATTCCGAGTCCGTATGGATAAGATAAGGTCAATATAGTTTACATAGATAATCTATATATTTAATTATAGGTGATTTATAAACATAAGATGTAAATGGATCTATTGGTTAGCCTTAAGGGCTTTATAATAGGTTTAGAAGAGGTTGTGGGTTCTAAATCAAGCATAGCCTATTTGCATCAGCAATTTATAAATAGATTTAAAAATCCGAACGGGTTAACGGGTTTAAATTACATACCCGACCCAACAACCCGGGTTGGTGGAAGCGGTGGTCGGCCGGCGGCGGTGACTGGCGGCGGAGGGAGGCGGCCGGCGGTGGCGACCGACGGCGGAGGGTGGTCGGCCGGCTGCGGCGGCGACCGGCGACGGTGGTTGGCGGCGGTGGCCGGCGGTCGGCAGGCGGCGACGGACGTCGGCCGGCGGCGGCAGCGGGCGGCGACGGGTGGCGGTGACCGGCGGTGGCGGGCGGCGGTGGCCGGCGTCCGGCAGGCGGCGGCCGGTGGCGGCGGCGGCTGAGTGTGGTCGGCGGTGGGTGGTGGGGCCCGCTTGGTCGCGAGGACTGTTGTGCAGATGTTTGTGGGAGGGGGGGTTATATAGGCCCCCCGAGAATACGAAGAGTCCCGGGGGCTTTATTACAAATCTGCCGTTTCGTATTCTGGCCGTCCGATTTGGAAACGAACGGTCACAGATGACGATTGGTATTCCATGTGTCGTTTCGTATTCTGGCCGTTCGATTGTGATCGAACGGTCAGATGACGCTTGGTATTCCTAGTTATAGAATAACAATTATTTTTACTATATTTAAACAGAAAAATCTTAAGGGATTTTTGGTTAGAGGAAATGGTTTTAAGAATTTTATAAAAGGTCTTGAGTTCGAATCCTTCTATTGGCTATTTATGTTTACATATGTATATAGCATTTTTCTTTTAATTTTTTTTAATATTTTAAATGAGTTCAAAACGAAAAAGTTTATATATGGTTTTTAATCGTTTTGACGAGACGGACGCAATGACGCTGTCCGATTTTTATTTTAAATTTTGTATCAAAAATTTTCATATAGTGATCTATAATAATAGTGATTTTTAAATTATTATTTTATTTTGGGTTGTTACATTCTCTATCCCTAATAAAAATTTCGTCCTCGAAATTTAAAGTACGTAGCTTGAACTAGTATATTTCTGGATCTAATTCCTAAGTAACTTCTTCACAATTTCTTCCAATCATCAAGTGATAGATTTTTGCTTTTCTCTTTCCGAACTTTCTTTTGCAGAATATTATTTCCTTTCCTTCAGGTGTTTAAAAGGTAACATTCTTCTGATAATAATTCATCATAAAAGGTAACATTCTTCCGATAACAATTCATCATCATCATATATTTGGATAACCTGTCTATTCCTAATATAATATCAAATTTTCTTCAATTTCAATTTGGCCACCACTCCACATTTTTAATTCTTAGTATACAGTTTTCTGCAGACTCTGTTTGTTTTGGCCATATCACTAAGTGCAGTGGTGAGGGCAAGTATATACCCTAACGGTACTGTCTTTAATTGTAAGTCTCTAGTCAAGTGAATTGATATGAACAAATAGTTCGAACCCGGTCTAAAATTACTTTAGCTAGATTTTCAAAATGGTGCTTACGAAAATTCAAATTATTCTGTTTATAACTCACTTATTTTTAATTGGAATAATATTCTAAAAGTGGATCGTTCATACCTTTAATGACGTCGTTTGATTCTTCCTCAGTAGATACTGCAAATGCTTTTCCAGGCACCTTTTGATTTTGAGCGGTGCGAGCTACCGGTACTTGTGGAGCTTTTCGAAAAGGAGGACTGGTTGGAATGTTACCATTCAAGCGAGGACAGTATCGTTGAAAATGATCCCGCGATCCGCATGTGAAGCAAGTCCGAGGTCCTGTAGATTTTGGAGGACTACTCATCCTTGCTGGAAACTCTTGTATCTTTGGTCTTTTATTTGACTCTATCAATGGTGTACTTCTTTTCAGTCTATTCTTTTCAAATATTTTTCGAGTTTCCTCCCATTCTCGTTCTGCCACTAAAGCAGTTTGTATCAGTTCTCCATAATTTCTTATGCGAAGTACACCTCACCTTACCTCATCCAACTGTTTGCACGGGATGACATGTCGGATGCATGCCGACTATATCTGCAGCGTCACGATGCATGTAATTTTTGCATTACTAGCTAATCATGGGGAGACCCTATGCAATCGAGCTAATTTTGTCATGGTTGGTTGAGACAAAGCTATTACCGACCCAACCGATTACCGGGTACATAGCAGATACCTTTAAATGCTGGTTGATCGTGGGGAGACCCTGTGCGATCAAACTAGTGAAAGGGCATGAAGTATGTACCTTTGCATTGGTAGTTGATCGTGGAGAGACCTTGTACAATCGAACTAGTCTTGTCTTTGGTTGGTCGAGGTAAAGCTCTTATCAACCCAACTGGTTGCAGTAGGTGCTTTTAAACGCCAGCTGATCATGGGGAGATCTTATGCGATCAAACCAGCGAAGGAACATGGAGCATGTACCTTTGCATTATTAGTTGATCCATGGGGAGACTCTGTGCAATCAAGTTAGTTTTGTTTTTGTTTGGCCAAGGCAAAGCTCATACTGACCTAACCGATTTACAGGGTACGTACCAGGTGCCTTCGAATGCTAGCTGATCATGGGGAAACCCTGTGTGACCAAACCAGCGAAGGGACACATACCATGTACCTTTGCATTATTAGCTGATCATGGGGAGACCCTGTGCGATCGAGCTAGTCTTGTATTTGGTTGGTCGAGGCAAAGCTCTTATCGACCCAACCGGTTGCGGGATATGTAGTAGGTGCCTTTGAATATTGACTGATCGTGGGGTGACACTGTGCAATCAAATCAGCAAAGGGACACGGAGCATGTACCTTTGCATTGTTAGTTGATCGTGGGGAGACCTTGTGCGATCGATCTAGTCATGTCTTTGGTTGGTCAAGGCAAAGTTCTTACCGATCCAACCGGTTATGGGGTACGTAATATGTACCTTTGCATTGTTAGCTGATTGTATGGAGACCCTGTATGATCAACCCAAAGAAGGAGCACAAAGCTTGTACCTTGGAGCTTGATAGTGGCAAAGCACTGGTTAATTAAGAGTTTGAGAAGGACTTGCATACGGAAGGCGATCAGTTACCAATTTATTGATAACTCAAATGTTACATCATGGATTTCAGATGAGCGACATTCCGAGTTGTTGACAATCCGTGGCCTTCTACTCTGATCGATTGATGGGACTCTTTCCCTTCAGCTGACACTATCGGCTACTGGAACTACAAGTTTGTTTCTCCTGGGTTACAGAATGGGGGTTTTGATAGGATCCCTATCCTTCTTTGAATTCCTGGAGAAGTCCCTCCTACCGGAGGTCTTCTAAGTGATACGAGAGATACTTGTATTTTACCATTGGGTGTCCGTGGCATCGGTGGAAGTCATAGTAGACTGATTTTTTTGTCGTGTGCTTTGAATCAAACTAGAGGGTCAGCCACTTAAGGAAGTTTTCATACTGAATCTGCTCGAGTACCTGATCTATCGACAGATTCCAATTTGCGACCTTAGTTTCTTGGATGAGGAAGGTGTGCGACCTCCATCCTGAAGTCATTTGGATGACTTATCTTCCTTAGCTTAAGAGTTGTAAGCTCTAGACGTTCACCTTGGTGACTCCTCCTTGGGTGGACATATTTTGGTTCCACTCCCCTTACGAGCAACCTAGTTGTCCTCCACTTTAATCTCCTATTGAATGCGATCAAACAATGCTCCAAGAGAGGTTGGAGGATTTCTGATGGAGTCGTTATAGATATGGAGGTCATATCGTAGCAAATTCTGAAAGGCTATTATGACCGCCTCGTCGTTGATATATCATCCAGAGAGCGATGCATGCTCGTTTCGAAATCTCTGAGTAAAGCTTTGGAGGGTTTCATCCGTTCCCATACAGAGTTGATATAGTGAGTCGAGCTTCTTCTCTGGCTTGAGGTTCAACCTATAGTGTTGAATGAAGTGATTGGCCAGAACCCTGAACTGGGAGATAGAGCAGTTGGTAGGTTATGGTACCAATTGAGCGATAACTCATCGAGGCTACCCGCAAAGGTACAACATAACACTTGGTTGTCAGAATCATAAGGCATCAAGGACTGCTTGAATTCAAACACATGCATCGTTGGGTCTCCCTTCGAGCAGTCAAACTTTGGGAGCGAGGGAAGTCTCCAACTCCTTGGGAATTGAGCTTGTAGAATTTTCCGATGGAGTGGCCCTTCAGCCACATGATCGTTCCTCCGATCAGTATGTTGATAGAGAGGAACAATCAGAGAACAAGAAAGAGAATGGCTCAGTTGTCTTCTCGAAAGGTGTTGCTCCATTTGGAGGCGGCCTTCGTGTGCTCGATGTCTGATTATAGGGGCGTGAACCTCCTCTCGAGCGTTCCTCATGACGTAGCGATCGAAGGATGAATCAAACTTAGAGAGAGGTGCATGTTAATTAAACTGATCAATGCGGTCCCAGGTCTTCTGCCTCTTGGGGTCTGCGGAGAATCTTACTGGCGAGGGATTTGTTGCCCTTCTAGAAGTGTCAACAACTGACTGTCTTGAGGGCTCAGGGGTTAGATTTTTGGATTGGCAGACGTTTTCACCGTCGTTGATGCCAGCCATGGAAGGTTGAAGGTTTACCCCCCACATAGGTAGTTTGTCGGATAGCGTCTCGCTCTAGCATGAGGGCAGAGTTCTGCTTCATGAGAGTAAAGAGTTGGAATTCTTCGGTGGAGACTTGATATGCCGTAGGAGGATTAGCTATCAGAAAAACGTGTGCCTTCCCCTGTTGTTGGGGAACTTTACACGGCTATGGAGGATGTCCTCCAAGTTGAGGCTGAGAGGTCCAATCTGCTGACCGGTGACTCAGAGAGTTCACGGTAGGTTGATGATCAGGTCACTGCTGCATCGCCTTGTTCCTATGAGTCATAGAGTGGGTCGTAGGCTGTTGCGAATCGAGATGCATGTATATTCTCTCTGGCTGGTCCATTGGTCGTGTATTCGCCATTTGGGTATAGCGATAGAGACAGACGGGGTGCTTGAGCTAGTAGGTAGTTGTTGCATGACCGATAGGAGTTGGGAAGCTTGGAGGTTGGAGATCAATTGAAAATGATCCCACAGACGGTGCCAAACTATGGGGGGGAATTACGATCGTCGTACGGTTTCCTGCTACCAATCAACTGATGGTTGACTTTGAGTGCAGTGCAATGTAGCGTGCTGAGCTGTCACGCAGACATTGTTAAGTAGAAAGAGTGAGAGAGTTGGCATAGGATGTAATGATGAAGTTCGACTGAATCCTACACCTATGTACAGTAAGACACAACATTGAATCCACTATCTCTGAAATGTAGAATGACCTTGACAGGCCGATTGTCACTTGTACAAGCAATCAGAGAAAAGAAGAAAGAGAAATAGAAAGGGAGATCGACCCTCAGCTAGAGCTTTGCAACTCTTAATAACTAAAAAATGATCTCCGGAATGAAAAATGAGATTTTGAATGAGGATCCTCCTTAGATTATTGGTTTAATTTGTTATTTATATAGCTTTGGGAATATATGGGGCTTTGGTAAATATCCATAGGGGATTCACCAGACCCCAGACCGTCTCTATGGATGCCAAACAGGGCTGGCATGTCCCACTATCGTCTCCGTGGACCCCAGGCAGGGCTGGCGGGTCCTACTGTTTGGCGTTAGCTAGATTTTGCACCCACAATGCTCTCACTTGAAGACAAATCGGCCAAAGTTTTGAAGGCACAAGGTATCCGTTCAATATGCTTCCACACTTTCAAGTATAACTTTTAAACCTATGATGGATATTATTTGACTAATGGAATGGAGAGCATATCATATACTTTTGAAAACCTAGGGTCATTTGCACTTTCATCGGTTTATTGAATCTGATCATGTGCATGAACATACCAAATGGGTTTCATCATTTAAATTTGTACATTTTCCAATGCATGAGCATACGGGCTAGTTCCACACTTGCATGGTTTTGATCAAATCACACTAGGGCCAAGAAATTAGATCCTATGCTGAAATGGCAAGATCATACGCAGGATCATACTCAGGATCGTGCACACAATCCAGGTCGTGCACATGGATCCAAGTCTTGTTTCACAGTTTCCAGTTGTACAAACGAATCTTTGGCTGTGAGGATACTCCAGATTTTCTAAATCGTATCCTAATGGTCTGGATAAATTAGATCTAAGATGCCATGTCATAATCGTGCGCACGATCACCAGATAGTGCGCATGATGCAGATAAGGTGAGCATGACCTAAAAGTGTCTGTGAACTACTTGGGTTGGTTTTGTATAGAAGTCACCACCCAGGTCGTGCACACAACACACACGTTGTGCGCACAATGGGTTCAATTTCGGTTTTAACTAGGTTTAATCATTGATTTTGAGCTAGGTTTTGTGGCACAAATCACTAAAGTTTAAAATTGGCTATATACAAGCTTGCTCCCCATCCATTAAGGCTAACCCCTCTCAATGGGAACCCTAAGGGAGATCTATTTTCCTCCTTCTCTTCTTTTGGCTTTGTCTTTCCTTCTTCATCCCTTGGCTATAGAGAGGCCATGCTAGAGAGAGAGAGAGAGAGAGATGGAGCTCCAGATCTGATTCTTCTACAAATTCAATGGCTCCACTCTCTAGTATGGAGTGTTAACACAGGTGATAGCTCAACCAAGTTGTCTTCTATGTTTAGGAAACCTCTTCCAATTGCAATAATAGAAGATGTCACTTAATTGACCCTTCCCCAAAAATATGATATTTGCTGCTAAATGATATCCACACATGTTTGGAAAGTTTTTTGTGAAAGAGTTGTACAAATCTTCACTTGTTTGGAAAGTTTATTGTAAAATATTGTACACATTCATTATAAATATCAGCTCCTCCTCACGTATCATTGAGGCAGTGAGCATTCTCTCATACAATTCTTCCCCTTCTCATGGTATCAAAGCCATTGATCTTGTTTCTCATCATCTTTTCCCTTAGTCTCTCCCAACATCATGAATCTGGTGCCCATTAAGCTGGATCGTGATAACTACTTGTTGTGGAAGAGTCAATCTGTACCGGTTCTCCGTGCAAACAAGCTTATGGGATTCGTTGATGGATCCTTCCCATGTCCTCCTCAGTTAAGGAAGCCACCACTCCCAATCCGGATTATAAAATCTGAATGGAACGTGGTTCGTTGGGCCTTCTTTGGATCAATGCTACTCTCACCGCCTCCAGTGGCGGACCCAGGATCTTTCCTCAGGGGGGGCATAATTATTAAAAAGTAACTACAGTCGTTGCCTTATAGTTGGAGGCTTCGGTCGTCGGCGTGGCAATGTCCCTACCCTTCCTTCGATTGTGTAGCAAAAGGCCTGTTAGAATTTTGCCTCGAGTGGAGGAGGATTTTAGTCCTCATAGTCCTTCAAAAATTTGGGGCTATAACTAGCTAATTTGGTCAGGTTACGCGGGTCGTGAATAATAGACCAAATCCTTGGTTTTTTTTTTGGAAAATTTTATACATACCCCCAAAAACCTATAAATATGTCCTGATTCTCATTCACTAAGGGCCATGGGATGAACCCTACAAGGATGCCACGTGCACGGGTGGTGTCTAACGACAGTGGGCGTCGTCCGACTAGTGGTAAGCATCGATGGTGGCAACGAGTTGTGGCTAGTGGCCGGCGGGGCCAGCCATGGGTCGCTAGTATGGGAGGCAGACACCGGGTGGTGGCCGACGGCGACAGGTGGCCCATGTGGTAGTGAGGCGATGGATGGCGGCATGGCGGGGGGTGGTGAGTGGCGGGGCAGTTGGTGGTGGGCAACGTTAGGTGGTGGTGGGTGACGTCAGGTGGTGGTGGACTTGGTGGCATCCCCCTATTGAACATATATCGGACATTCTCGTGGAGTTGTCCCACCATTTGTTCCTCAATTTGTTCAAATAGTGATACTAGCTCGTTTCAAATATCAGTACTGATTTACATTCAACCAATGAGCAGCTTCGAGTGGGCACCAACATATAAAGTTGGCAACTAAAAGTTGGCTAGCATTGTTTTCTGAATAAATTAGACTTTACCCCCCCCCCCCCCCCCCCCCCCCCCCCCCCCCCCTCCTAAGTATAACTCAAAAACATTTAACCCCTCTAAATTTAAAAAACTACATTTTGCCTCCCTTCAATTAAGTTTCTATCAGATAAAAATTACCAGATGGGGAAATCAAGTAGTTGGCAAAAGGGGGCATTGTACTAACATTTCAAACTTTAGGAGTGATTTGGAACAAAATACACTACAGGGAGTTTAAGTGTTTTTGAGCTAAACTTCAGGGGGCAAAGTGTAACTTGTTTAACGGGTTGTCGGTCTTCAAACCTCACTGTTTCTCAATTTACTAAAGATAACAATTGTCAGTTTGTTTTTACTCAAGATCTTTTTGCGAAGGACAATCTTACGAGGAGGACCCTCTTCCATGGACAAACGAGTGATGGGATTTATACTATTCGGCTACCACTATAGATCAGGAGTACCACATGTTCTTCTCCTTTTGCCTTCGCTAGTGTTCGTGTCTCTAGTCATGTTTGGCATCATAGGCTTGGGCATCCGGCAGAAGAAGTTCTAGCCTCTTTAACCAAGCATTTACTGCTCCCTGGCTCCTCTTAGTTGTCTTCTATTTGTTCATCGTGTCAAACATGAAAAAAACTCTTGTTTACCTTTTAAGTTATCTGAGTCTATTGATGGAAAAACCGCACCGGCTCAACCACGAAACCGACGATCTCTTCCCCGTGAGATGAACCAAAAAAGAGCAAACAACAATCCAATCACAATGCAAAATAATTCAATCACAAGCAAAGAAGATGACTCGGGGATTTACGTGGAAACCCTTGCGGGAAAAACCACGGTGAGCAAATGCTCGGAGCAAATGCTCGGGGGAGGGCTTCACTATCAAAGACGGCAAGCAAGACGAGAGTACAACCCGACTCCTTCTTCTTCCTCCTTCTAGATCTACACCTTTCCCCCCTTCTAGGGCTCAACAAGTAGAGACCCTAGCAAGCCTCAAGGAACATACCTCCTTGTAAGCTTAGATCCGATCTATCCGCCGAAGATCGATCCCCAAGGAAATCTTCTCCTCCCTTGTAGAAGAAAGCACTCCTTCTCCCTTAGAAAATCAGCCCTTAAAGTCCTCTCCAAGGTTTCTCAAAGCCAACTCAAGCATACTCCAAAAACCCCTTCAAAGAGCCTTTAAAACATCCCAAAACGGGTCTGCAGAAAAACAGATCCGACCCGACTTCGCCCAAGTGGGTTTGCTAAATTTTCTGCTCATTTGTGGCTAAGGAACTCGCCCGGGCGTGTCGGGTCTCGCGCCGGGTGACTCGGGTGCAAGTCCGATTGGGAAAGAGCTATGCTCCCCTCCCCTTTGGGTCTCCTCCATGGGGATGGAACCCCAACAATCTCCCCCTCCAGACCCATGGAGAGGAAGACGTCTTCAAAGCCATCAAGTGACGCCAATGAGCTCACAACAGAGCTCATGTTTATCTCGAGTCACCATCTTCGTTAGCATATCTGCCGGGTTTTTGCTAGTGTGGATCTTCTCAAGCACCATTTCATCCTCTTCAAGCACTTCCCGAATCCAGTGATAACGAACTACAATGTGCTTGGTCCTCGGATGGTAGGTAGCATTCTTGCTTAGCTCGATCGCACTCTGGCTATCGCAATTGAGCTCATAAGCCTCTTGCTTCATCCCCAACTCTAGGAGGAACCTCTTCAACCATAGAAGTTCCTTGCCGGCCTTATTCACGGCAATATACTCTGCTTCGGTGGTTGACAGTGCCACACACACTTCTGCAAACGAGACTGCCATGACACAGCTCCCCCTGAGAAGGTAAACACATAGCCGGACGTGGACCTCTTGCTATCAATGTCTCCTGCCATATCAGCATCTGTATATCCTGTAAGAGTCGGACTTCCCTTGCCAAAGCACAATCGGTATTTGGAAGTCCCTTTCAAATATCTAAGTACCCACTTCACAGCCTCCCAGTGCCCCTTGCCCGGATTTGACATGAATTTGCTCAACATCCCTACGGCTTGAGCAATATCGGGTCTCGTGCACACCATGGCATACATGAGGCTACCAACGACAGACATATATGGAATCAACTCCATCTCCTTCTTCTCCTTCACTGTCTTCGGTGATAAGGCTAAGCATAGCTTGAAGTGACCTGCGAGAGGAGTACTCACAGGCTTCACCTCCTTCATGTGGAACCTCTCGAGCACCTTCTCAACATATGCCTCTTGAGATAACCAAAGTCATCGACCGCTGCGATCCCTCTCGATCTTCATGCCCAAAATATGATGAGCAGGACCCAAGTCCTTCATGTCGAATGCCTTTGCCAAGTCTCGCTTTAGCTCCTTGATCAAACTAGCATCTTGTCCCACAATCAACATATCATCCACATAGAGCAGAAGAACAATGAACTTGCCTCCTTTGAATCTCTTGATGTAGACACAGTGATCCGCCGCTGTTCGCTTATACTTCTGAGAAGCCATAAAGGAGTCAAACTTCTTGTACCACTGACGCGGTGCTTGCTTCAACCCATACAAGCTTTTCTTCAAGCGGCACACTAAATGCTCCTTGCCCTTCACCTCATAACCTTCCGGCTGCATCATATAAATCTTCTCCTTCAAATCTCCGTGCAAGAAGGCAGTCTTGACATCAAGCTGCTCGATCTCCAAATCAAGACTCGCCGCCAATGCTAACACGACCCGAATAGAAGTCATCTTCACCACGGGTGAGAAAATTTCGGTGTAGTCAATACCTTGCTTTTGCTCAAAGCCCTTGACAACCAACCTCGCCTTGTATTTTGCAACATTGCCGATGCTGTCTCGCTTAAGCTTGAAGACCCATTTGTTCTTCAATACTTTCACCCTCTTCGGAGCCTCTACCAACTCATAAGTTTGATTTTTCTCCAAAGAAGCCATTTCTTCATCCATTGCCTTCTTCCAATTTGCATCCTCCTTGTCACTAAGAGCCTCCAGGAAGTCTTCAGGCTCCCCCTCATCTGTCACCATAATATACTCCTCCGAGGAGTACCTTCTCGACGGTTGAGGCACCCTAGTCGACCTCCGGACTTGAGGCACTTCCGGAGGTAGAAGCTCGTCTTCATCACCGGTAGAAGCATCATCTACCGGGTCTTCATAGGCTCCTCCACCGATCGGTTCAACAATCGGTGGGTCTTCATGAGTCTCCCCCTCTCCATCATCCACCCCTTGGCTTGGTGGAGAGGAGACGGGAGTGGAATCATCGGATTCCTCTACACTTCCACCATGGACCTTCATGGTCTTCTCCAAATCGGCAATGGTCTCATCTTCAAAGAATACAACATCACGGCTTCGCACTATCTTCTTGGCCTTGGGATCATAGAGGCGATACCCAAATTCTTCATCCCCATAGCCAATGAACACACATGGTGTGCCCCGATCGTCGAGCTTCGATCGATTCTCCTTTGGCACGTGTACAAAAGCCCGACACCCAAACACCTTCATGTGATGGTAGCTAACTTCCTTACCGCTCCAAACCTTCTCCGGAATGCCACCCTCCAAGGGAACCGAGGGAGACCGGTTGACGATGTAGGAAGCGGTCACCACTGCCCCCCCCCCAAAAGGTCTTAGGAAGCTTAGCCATAGATAGTATTGCACGTGCCTTCTCCATTAGTGTGCGATTCATCCTCTCCGCTATCCCGTTGTGCTGAGGGGTGCGGGGTACACTCTTCTCATGCCGAATTCCATGCCTAGCACAATAGTCTTGGAATTCCTTTGAAACATACTCGCCTCCATTGTCACTACGGTGGCATTTGAGTTTTTTCTCTGTCTCCCGCTCAACCTTAGCATGAAACTTAGAGAAAGCATCAAATATATCACTTTTATTTGCTAGGAAGTAGACCCATACCTTGCGAGATGAGTCATCGATGAAGGTAAGAAAGTAGCGGCGTCCCCCGAGAGTAGCAACATCCATGGGCCCGCAAACGTCCGAGTGGACAAGCTCCAGCACTTCCTTCTTCCTCTCCGAGTGCCCCGAGAATGACACCCTATGTTGCTTCCCGATCAAACAGTCATCACAAGTGCCATAAGCCATAGAGCCAACCTGAGGTGTGATGAGCTTCTGCTTCCTCAAGATTTCTAAGCCCTTTTCACTCATGTGACCAAGCCTTCGATGCCATAGCCCTAGAGTGGCCTCACTAGCATTCACACTACCTTCTTGAGTGTGCACCTCCGTGGCCGTCTTGTATAGTGTGCAACAAGCCTTGCCTTTGGCAACAACCAACGAACCCTTGCTTAGCTTCCACACTCCGTTACCGAAGACACTCACATAGCCTTCTCGATCAAGAACCAATCCCGACATCAAATTCAGTCGAAGATCCGGGACATGCCTTACGTCCCGTAGAATCAAGGTGCATCCCAAACTGGTCTTCACTTGGACATCTCCAATACCTTGAATCTTCGACGCACTACTATTTCCCATTTTGACATTTCCAAAATTGCCGCTCCGGTAGCTCATAAAGAAGTCCCTTCTGGGTGTGACATGGTATGATGCTCCCGTGTCGACAACCCATTCAACCTCATTTGCGGAGGTGTGATAGCACTCCCCATTGTCCAACAAGACAACTACACCATCATCACCGGTGATGGTAGCGGATGTACCTTCCTCCTCCTTGGGCTTCGCCTTACCCTCTTTGAGATCATTCTTGAACTTGAAGCAATTTTTCTTGAAATGCCCCTCCTTCTTGCAATAAAAGCACGTCAATGATTTACCTTTGGATTTTGACCGAGCTTGCGACTTCCCCCTCCAATGAGGTTTCCTACTCTTGCTCCGGCCTCGCTCTTCATTTATCAAAGCTTGCGGATGGTCTTCTCCATTCGCCTTCCGCCTTGTTTCCTCATTTAGCAAAGCACTATGCACAATAGACAATGTCAACTTACCATCCGGGAAAGAGTTGCTCACCGACACAACAAGTGTCTCCCAACTATTTGGAAGCGAACTCAATAGTAGCATAGCTTGAAGCTCCTCTTCCAAGACTGTCTTCGTGACGGTCAATTGATTGACTATACTTTGGAACTCGTTCAAATGATCTGACACCGACGTGCCATCCCGATACTTTAAATTGACAAGCTTGCGGATGAGCATGGTCTTGTTGCCAACTGTCTTCCTCTCGTACCGATCATGAAGCCGAGTCCACATCTCGAATGCAGACGTAACTCCAGAGACGTGATGACAAACACTATTATCTAGCCACTTGCGAATCGTGCCACATGATTTTCGATTCAACACCCGCCATTCCTCATCGGACATCTTTTCCGGGCACTTTGAATCTCCACCTAACGGCAAGTACAAATCCTTGCAATACAAGATGTCTTCCATCTTCTCCTTCTAAATTGGCCATGAATTAGTGCCATTGAAGCAAAACATACCTTCATTCTTGCTACCGCCGCTCTCATCCATCTTTGATTTCTCACAGACACAAGAGCAAACACCTTGTGTGCACAACCCGTGCTCTGATACCACTTGATGGGAAAACCGCACCGGCTCAACCACGAAACCGACGATCTCTTCCCCGTGAGATGAACCAAAAAGGAGCAAACAACAATCCAATCACAATGCAAAATAATTCAATCACAAGCAAAGAAGATGACTCGGGGATTTACGTGGAAACCCTTGCGGGAAAAACCACGGTGAGCAAATGCTCGGGGGAGGGCTTCACTATCAAAGACGGCAAGCAAGACGAGAGTACAACCCGACTCCTTCTTCTTCCTCCTTCTAGATCTACACCTTTCCCCCCTTCTAGGGCTCAACAAGTAGAGACCCTAGCAAGCCTCAAGGAACATACCTCCTTGCAAGCTTAGATCCGATCTATCCGCCGAAGATCGATCCCCAAGGAAATCTTCTCCTCCCTTGTAGAAGAAAGCACTCCTTCTCCCTTAGAAAATCAGCCCTTAAAGTCCTCTCCAAGGTTTCTCAAAGCCAACTCAAGCATACTCCAAAAACCCCTTCAAAGAGCCTTTAAAACATCCCAAAACGGGTCTGCAGAAAAACAGATCCGACCCGACTTCGCCCAAGTGGGTTTGCTGAATTTTCTGCTCATTTGTGGCTAAGGAACTCGCCCGGGCGAGTCGGGTCTCGCGCCGGGTGACTCGGGTGCAAGTCCGATTGGGAAAGAGCTATGCTCCCCTCCCCTTTGGGTCTCCTCCATAGGGATGGAACCCCAACATCTATGTGTAATCATCCTCTTGATCTTATTCACACCGATGTGTGGGGGTGTGCACCTGAATTGTCAATAAATGGTTAGAAATTCTATGTCGTTTTTATTAACGATTTTTCTCGTTACAATTTGTTAATTCTTATTACTTTCAAATCTGAATTCTATGATATGTTTGTGCGTTTCAAAATTTTGGTTGAAAATATGTTTGATTGTCGAATAAAATCATTGCAATCTGATTGGGGGTGGGAAATACAACAGTCATCGATTTACGAATTTTCTCTCTTTGTATGGTATTTCTCATCGTCTTTCTTGTCCTTACATCCCTCAGCAAAATGGTCTTACTGAACGCAAGCATCATCATATTGTTGAAACGGGATTAATTCTATTGGCCCATGCGCATATGCCTTCTAGATATTGGTATGAATCATTTGCTACTGCTACTTTTCTTATTTATCATCTTCACACTCATGTTCTTGGTCATATTTCACCCTATGAGAAACTATTTCAAAAACCCACCAGAGCCTACTATGGCATCCGAGTTTGATGCCTTACAGAAGCAAGGTACTTGGACTCTTGTTCCAGTTTGACCATATATTAATATAGTCGGGTGCCGCTGGGTTTATAAAATTAAACAAAAGTCGGATGGCTCCATTGAACGATACAAGGCACGTCTAGTAGCCAAAGGATTTCATCAGCAATCGGGTGTTGACTACACAGACACATTTAGAACAGTTATCAAACATCTATATATATAACAACGGACGTCGGTTTTGTGCTGACTAGACAAAACGGAACAAAAAAGCTGATTAGGACGAGCTGACTGGACAAAAATGAACATAATAGATCTAACCATTCGTTCAAAAATCAACGCACGATCTCTATTTCCCCGTCAACCAACTTACTCCCCTTGGTTTCAAATCCCAACCCATTTAAACTGCACTAAACCCCTAAAATCTCGGCCCATTTAAACTGTACTAAACCTAACCGTTCATCCCGTGATCGTTGTTTGCATCGACGACTATAAACCCGCACGATGAAATTTCGGTCGCCCCAAAGCATCGGGTCGATCTAGAGGAATCCATTCGAACAGAGACAACTGTGATTGATCGATTATAGGGGGAGGGGGAGTTGGTCGAGCCGAAGGCGCCCGCTTCGTGCCAATCGGCATGGGTGAGAAAATGGGTGTCCCTATGAATGCCGGTGTTATCGTCGAAATTATTTTGTTGCCGAAGGCGTTCAGGTGTGTTACCGCCGAAGGCGGTCCACTGCAGTGCCGACAGGTGTGTTGCCACCGAAGGCGGCCCACTGCAGTGCCGATAGGCACAAGCATGCACTAGTGCAACTATAAGGGTCGTCTTGACTTTGGCTATTCAGTATGGTTGGCCCATTCGGCAATTGGATGTTCATAGTGCGTTCCTTCATGGTTTACTTTCGAAGGAGGTCTATATGTCACAATCCCCTGGGTTTGTGGATCCTAGTCACCCACATTATGTCTACAGGTTACATAACTCCATTTATGGACTCAAATAAGCGCCCCGGGCACGGTACCATCATCTTACAGACTACTTACAAGGCCTTGGATTTGTTGGGTCGACTGCGGATAACTCTCTATTTGTTCACAAGGCTGCAAGGTGTCAACTATTTGTTTTGATCTACGTTGATGATATCATTGTCACCGGTAACCAATCTTCTACCTTGAGCTCTCTTTTAACTTATCTTAATCGAGTTTTTGCCATGAAAGACTTGGGCATGCTTCAATATTTTGCCTTGCCCTCTGTGTTTAGGAAACCTCTTCCAAGAATAGAAGATGTCACGTAATTGACTCTTCCCCAAAAATATGATGTTCTCTACTAGATGATATCCACACATGGTTGAAAAATTTCTTGTGAAATAGCTGTACAAATCTTCACTTGTTTGGAAAGTTTATTGTAAAAGATTGTACACATTTGCTATAGATATCAGCTCCTCCTTCTTACATATCATTGAGGTAGTGAGCATTCTCTCATAAAGTTCCTCCCCTTCTCATGGAGGCATCCTAGACCTAATTCATGCATTGATTGCTTGTTTCTTTTTGTTCTAGATACAAATTCCACAATTCTAATATTTGGGATGTAGAACAAAGATGAACTCAATCAATGGATCAAGGCCTAGAAGCTAGTGAGCTCCTTTTGTGATGAATGTTCTTCTTCATGTTGGAGGCTCACACCTAAAGAGGAAACCTCTGATTGGTGTCCATTATCATCCGGCCCCCAATGAAGACTCCTCTGACCCCAATGTTGACTCCTTCGACTCCAGTTCCTCGATGACCAGTCCTTTGCCTTCCGCCACTATCCAGCATCATCTTTGGCCTCTACAATAGTCCGCTAACCTGGCATCTCTACCTACAAAACTGTATGTCTCCCCCCTTCTAGCTCAATGTTGCATCTGGGCTATTCACTACTGTTCACAGAAGAATAAGGAGCCGCCTGATCTGTACTTCACACACAATCGCGACCCATGCATCTTATCCATTACCATTTTCACAACCAATCCAACGGCTCTCTCTCTAGGTACACATTAGGGAATAATCTCGATACATCATTGAGCATCTGGTTCGTCCCATTGCAGGGTGCCAAATTTTTTGTTGCATTGTTATCCACACGACAAGCTAGGTCGCCTCGTTTCCATTTTTTTTTTTTTTGGCTCCAGCGAGGGGATGCTCCAGAAGCTCATTGATGCATCTGGACCATTCCCTAATGTGCAAGGAGAAAGATAGCAGTCTAATGGTGTGTAAAAGGGTATGGGTGACATGCCTTGGGTCGTGGCTAGGTATAAAGTTTAGATCGGTTGGCTCACCACTATTCAGTGAACCGTCTAGATATTGCTGGAGCAATAATATGCGAGAGAAATTTATTCCCCTTGTTTCCATTACTGGAATTGAGCGGGTTTTTTTTTTTGGAAGAACTGGAATGAAAAAAGTCAAACCCCTCCTTACCTCCTCATTCGCTGTCACGTAACTGAACCAGAATACGGGTACGTCTACTTGCACCCATGAAATTAGTGATGGCACCCGAATCTTTTAATTTTTTTTATTCCTTGTTTACCCTCATCCCCAACCTCTAGTCGGTCGGCATTGATGCCGTCACCATCGCCCTTTGCCGCCTCCTATTCCGACGACACACCCTGCGACCCTCCTTTTCCTCCTCCCTCCTCCTTCCTTGTTCATTCCTCCTCCTCCTTCTTCCACCATATTCCCCGCACTGGAATTTTAAGTAGATAACCCTCCTCCCTCTTCCTTCTTCATCCTCCTCCTCCCTTCTTCTTCCTCCGTCATCCCCGCGCCTGAGCCTTGCTCGCTGACCAATGAAGGAAGAAGGAGAAGGAGGGGAGGAAAAGGATGAAGGAGGGAGGAGGATCAGACAAAGGCTAGGGTTCAGGCACGGGGAAGACGGAGGGAGGAGGAGGAGGAGGAGGAAGAGGAAGGAGGGAGAAGGAGGATGAAGAGGAAGGGGGAGGAGGGACGAGGCCGACGTCTTAGGGTTTTGATATGGGGAAGATGGAGGAGGAGGTGGAAGAAAGGAGGAGGGCAGTCGGGTGGGGCGTAGTGGGGACAGCCATGGTGGGCTGGTGGGTCAGACATGGACGATGGCGGCAGTGGGCTTAGAGCGAAGGAGGGGCATTTGGGGTTATTGTGGGTGCCAAGACCAAAAGGCAAAAATGGGTTAGGGTCAAAACAGATTCGGGTGCCATCACTAATTCCATGGATGCGAAAAGACTGACCCGCGGGAATTGATTTCCAATCGGCTCCCTCCCCTTTTTAACGTACGCGTCCGTTCACATTTACACCTGATCGCACAGCGCCGGCCCGTGCCATGGCCACCTCCACACTGACCCCAACACAGAGGTACGCCGCGGGGGCGCTGCTCGCCCTCGCCCTCCGCCAGGCGCAGATCCACCAGACTCTCCCCCTCGGTTCGGAGGAGCCGGAGGACGGAGCCCAGGACCGGTGCAGCAGCGCCAGCTCCAGCAGCTGCGGCAGCAGCGAAGGGGACGGCAACTCCTCGCAGCTCTGGACCCACGAGACCCGCGGCCTGCTCCGCCCCGTCTTCAGGTCACCCTCTCTCTGACCTCCAACGGTGAAGATCGGGCTGAAATGGTTCCGATCATGGGTCGGTGGTTACCGAATTAGTCTGACTTGCAGGATTTTGCCAGGTTTTTGGAGATTGATGGTAATGCCTGGCCCGGACTAGAGGAAACCGCCGCGTCTTTCACAGCCAAGCATCATATCGGCGCTGTATGGTTTCTTGCTTTTCTCATCCTTTCTGTTCTTCTGTTTCTTCTGATGAAGAACAAGTATTCTCTTAGCAAAATAATTTGGTCAATGATTGTGGCGATGAATATACTGCTTGCTCGGTTACATATCTCAGGTGAAAAATGGTCAGTGGTGTTGTCAATGGATTTTGAATGCAACCGCCTCGAAGCTGATCAGATTAGTCATTTGGTATTGTCAGTTCGGTTTTTCTTTGTTCCATTGGACAATTTCTAGCCCAAAAGGTTCTTTTAAGGGTTTCTCTACAATCCTCGAAGAATGATGGAGTATGGTCGGTCCTGTCGCATTCGGCATGGGTAGTAGACTGTCACGCTTGCTTGGCTTGATTGTGATTCAGGCACTGTAGATACGGTCCCCTGAAGGTGCTTGTAGAGCTCCCCGTTTAGGAGAACATACCTTTGAGCATTGGTTCTTCACCTCCCCGTCATTCGTAAGGTCTTTTGAGAGGTTGATGTCGATGACGTATCGCTTCGTCTTTTGACCGTGAGGTCACTCAATCTATCAGTCCAGACTCAGCAACCTTGGAGTCGGTCCCGACTCTCGCCAGGTCAGACTTTAATGTCGCCCTTACTGTATTTGGTGTGTTTTGCACCTCGATAGTGAGCTTCCTAACCTCCTAGCATGGACACAATGGTTGCCACTGTATGCGTGTGCTTGTCTTAGTCCTTGATAGTTGATAGTTGGAGGAAGTGCACTCAACTGAGCTTGGCTGCTGTTGCTCGGATGAGTTTTAGGTGGACCGGCATATGGTTGTCACTCACCATATACTCTTCGTTGATTTGGCTGACCACGAGTTGTGAGTTGTTGATCATGGTTAGCTCGTCCGCCCTGAGCGTCTCAGCCATAGCCAGCCGGATCAGTACTCTCTCATGGTTGGCCTCGTTGTTGGATGCTAGGAACCTTAGCCGTTGAGACTTCTTGAGCCGTGTGTTGTCTGGTGGGACAAGAACTATGCCGACTCTAGAACTAAATTTATTGGATGACCTGTCGGTGAAGACTTTCCATTCGGTTGTTTGGATTATGGAATGAGGGTATCGGCTCAGTCAAGCGACTCAAGCCTCACCTTGGCCATCTCTTGATCGCTATCCAACAACACCGGGTCTTCGACTGAGAACTGGCACAGGAAATCGACGTGCGACTATCACTTTATTGCAGTGCTGGGGATGAATGCGAGCCCAAACTAATCAAGTCCAGTCCCTATTTTGACGTGAATTAGACTTAGGTATATTGCTATTTGGATGATGACCTGATCCAGGTTAGGTTTGGGCAAGCTCTAATTTTTGATGCTTTAGGTAGCATATGATGTAAATTAGACTTAAGTAGATTGCTATTTGGATGTGTAATGAATCTTGAAACTTATGTAATCCTTTTAGGTTTGGAAGGATGCAAAACAACAATATTGGCTTGCTCCTGAACCAAACACAAAGCAAACCTTGGCTGGTTTCTTCCTTAAGAGTTTATGGCAATATAGAGTTTGGATTGAAATTCTCTGAAGAGGATCCAATAGGGAAGTTCTCGAAGTACGGAAGGAACACTCAACCTAATAAAAATTCCGCGCGATTGTCTGCTTCTGCGGAACAATGCAAACAGGTTGTTGGGTTATTCTTTTAAATTTGAATATGTTCGCTCGCTAACTAACACTCATTTTTGGGTTTTATCTTTGCATTCAAGGGATGGTGCGCTCCGCTCCTCTCCTCTCTGGGTTCAATCAAAGGTGAGGATCTAGGAGGTTAACTGTATGCTAGAGGGTATCGTCATTCAAGACTAGCAATAAGTAAAGCACGCAGTCAATTTTTATGGGGAAACCCATAAGGCAAAAACCATGCCGGGACCTTTGATCCCGGTAGATCTGCAACAATTCACAACCCAACCTTGATGAATCCTCAAAAATGCGTTCCACGATGTTGCTCGGCTGACGCTCTGCGACCGTTGCTCGCTATCCCCCACAACCTTCTTAAACAACTTGGCCTTCTAAGCACCACTAGCTTTCACACCCAGCTCACACCCGTACATAAGCACTCATCGCCACGAGGCATCACCACCCTTGTCCCTAAGGTTGGACCCTCGGGTTTCGCATCACTGAATCCACAATGTTGGTAACCTTAAAAGAATTGGAGCAATCTAAATTCATGGGATTTCAAGGAACGATTTAGAAGAGTCGAATCGGTGGGGAAAGGGTTAACATCCGACCTCAAACAACATCCATCACTAGAGGGATAGGGTGTTATGTTCCCTTATAACGATACCTGATTGAACAATCCGACACCGATTCATTCGAACAACGATGGGTCCACAGCGATCAATCGCACAAATGATCCGCCGACGGATCGATGCGGAATAAAGCAACCAATGGACAAGTAGAGAAAAATTAAAATACAAAACATCCACGAAATAAATCATAAAGAGAGGGGAAACACGAGATTTATATGGAAACCTTTGTGGGAAAACCCTGGGCCTAGACGATCGGATGATCCACTATAATGAAGAGCTAAAAGAGTTACAAGCAACGCTCAATTCCAACAAGATGAACAGTCTTCGCCGAGAGCACCTCCTCCTCCAAGAATCCTCACCAAGCCTCCCTCTCAACCAATTAGGATTTCATACAATACAATCCCCAAACCCTAGACTTACCCTTAAATATGTAGGAATAGGTTACAAGAGTCCCATACAAGCACTCTCCCTAAATTCCCATTCGACGATTGAAAACAGATCTAAAAAACAAGTCCAACTCGCATGTCTAGAAAAATTTCGTCCAGGCAAAAATTCCCGACATACTGTCTCTTGTGGACCGGCGAGATTTTGCCCTTGCGAAATTCGCCAGTACAAAGGGTTCGCCCAAGCGAATTTTGCAAAGGTTCTGTGAGCCACTTGTATAGGGATTTCGCCCGGGCGAGGCTAATTTCGCCTGGGCAAAATCTAGAGTCTTTGCGCGGGGAAGGCTTATTACGGGCCATCTTTCAACATAGGGAACAAAGATAGTCCAAATAGAAAACTAATTGGACCAAATCAAAAGGCTCGAAGAAATGCATAAATGTTCTCAAAGGCTCGAGGATCGATTCAAACTCACACTAGATAAAATCCTTGTTTCAAGATGAGGGACGAAGAAAATTTCCAATTTGGGTGTATTCAATAGAGGCACAAATCTCTCTCCGCAAAAGAACTCCTCAACCTTACCCTAATTGTGAAAGGTAAGGCTTATATAGGTGAATCACCCAACCAAGGATAGCCATCAGATTTGGCCATCCAACGATTGATATTCAGCAAAAACCTACTAAAAATTGACTCCAGCCTGAGGCGGTCCGGACCCCTACGGGGACTCAAGACCTGGCGAGAACCACCTAGGGTACCCAGCCCCACTGGCAGTTCAGACCGGTCCATAAGTAGTCCGGACCATACAGTGGGAAGGGCACTCCCAACACTTAGAAAAATTCTAAGTGCTGGGTCCCTCAATGGCAAAATCATAAATCCATCAAAAGTAATTTTGCAACCCGAGAAATCCGTAAATTTGTCAAAACCAAGGTTTTGAAGATAAAAACATTTTGACTAGGCATGAACCTCGAAAAGCGTGAAAGCATCAAATCGATAAAACCGCACACAAAGTGATGAAAACAATTTCACAACCAAAACACAAAAACTAATCCCTTTACACCCCAATGGATTTGAATTGTGGTACAATATGGGTGTACGAGCTAGGCACTCTGATCTCATCCTGATACCTTGTAGCAATTCTGAAGTCTTCAATGGGTAGTGAATGTGCATGTTGTCCTAACTCACAGGTTACACAAACGTCACCGAGTTTGTTTGCGCTCACAAATTTCGTCAACAAAAAAGATGTTCAGCATACATTTTAACATGGATTGTGTTCCTAACTTTGTGTGCTTGGTAACACATCTTTTAGCTTGAAATTATAGCATATACCAAGCAATTAACGGTCCATAAACTATAAAGATGATAAATGGTAAAATGTGAAACCCCGAAAATTTAAACTAAGATGCTCTTGGGCTCTGATAATGATTATAAGTGGATCTGAAAATAAATTGCAGCGACAAGTTTTCAGGCTCAAAGAAAGATGTATACCATTGTCACCATTGAGTTGATTTTTAGACAAATTCATTTTCTGAAAAGGCCGAAATGACCGACATTTGACCAAAATTCTTATGTGGAGCCTTCTTAATTTTTTTTTACAAATTTTCAAACAAATTTATGTGCAGTGACATTTGATCGAAATTCTTGAGTCGATTTTAAGACACTATTCTTATGAATATTTTGTGGAGCCTTCTTAAATAGAGTTGTCTTCATAACCAACCTCATCTGGGATGGATAAGACTTGAATTTGTTAGCGCAAAAGTCGGATGTGCTCAAAACATTCTCGGTTAGAGAAGTGTCATAGTGTAGTGGTCAGTGTCAGAGTGATATCATACATTATCACATTAAGCTCGACAAGCTTCAGTTGAAGATTCAAAGACCATCATCGCACACACCAACCCAATGTATATGTGGTTTTACTTACATTTGGGGTTGTAGGATAATCCGCTCAGTTAGAGATTCATGTTAAATTTCGTATTGCATATTCATAGTAGCGTATCGATGTTTTTCGATTCACGCTTTTCAAAATTGTGTTTCAAAGATTTTTCAAGTTCGTGAGTTTACACTTTTTTGTTTTTCGAACTTGACTCTTTGATTTCGGATTCTTTGGATTTATGCTTTTCGAAACGGTTCCTTAAGTTTTCTCGAATTTGCAACGTTTGATGTTTTCAACAAATTCAGAATTCTTGGTTTTTTGATTCATCGAATTTCCGTGTGCACTTTTGCACAACCTTGAGTCTTAAGTAGGCCAGTGCATGTACCTTCGTGTACATAGGTTGCTCCTAGCGGCCTCACAATGTTTCACACTTAGAATCGCCTAAGTGTTAGAAGAGACTGCGCATGTCCGAACCATTGTTTGACCGGGTGGCCTGGCCGTCCGAACGGTGATTCGGATGGTGAAGACCATATTTGAACTGTGCAATCCCGTCAGGACCAAGGTGGTCTTCTGGCAATATGCTGCCCGAACCCCTGTTCAGATGGCTAAGGCATGGTCTTCAGACTTTTGAGTCTGGCCATTCGAACCTCTGTTCAGACTACAGACTAGCCATCTGAACAACCGTTCGAACGACTTATGCTCAGGTCGAGCTGACTGGGGGCTGCTTGCTTACTTGGACTATTTTCGTCCGCTAGATTGCCATCCAACGACTGTCGGTGTGGGGCGATTGATCCCAGGTATATATAGGCCTTTAGAGAGCAGATTTAGGTTAACTCTCATATCCTTCACTTTGATATTTTGGGGAGATCAGAACGGGATTTGGGAATTTTTCTTGAAGATACCCAAATTGGGTAAATGCAATTCCTCTTCTTGGTGGCTCAATTTGGTATCGGTTCCTCCCTCTATTGAAGCTCGAATTCTTCTGTCTATAGTTTGGAGATTCGATCGAAAGAGGTTAATGAGCTTACCTTTGATTTTGCAACTCCCTTTCTTCATTTTGCTTTTTAAGTTTTTTTCTCTTGCGGGAGATTTCTCTTTGGTGAGTCATATCTAAAGAGAGTCTCAACTGTGAGTTCATCCGTTTGAGGAAATCGGGGTTGTTGCTCCTGATTGCAAATCCTCTCTTGGTTGGTACCTTGAGGCCTTGCGGTGAGTCACATCCGTGCAGAGCGGGATCCACTAGGGATCGGTCGTGGGAGCATCGGTCGTGGCAGAGTATCAGGGGGAAGGAGCGCAGCCATCATGTGTCCATCGGTCTCGACCTTAGGGTTGCGTGTTTGAATTCTTGTAACTTTAGAATCATAGTGGATTTACGTAGGGCTCCGAGCTTGCTCAGCGAGATTTTTTCCTGTTGGGTTATCCTCGTAAAAATCTCTTGTGTGCTTTCTGCGAATGTTGTCATGCTAGGATAGAGCCTTGTATGTTTCCACCCTTTGGCCTATTGCATGCAATCCTGAGAGCTTGAGAGAAGTTGGGGAGCACCACATGCTTGTGCTATTGCCTAATCCATCAGAGTAGCTTCGCGCTTGCGTAGTGAGAGAATCCATCCGGATGACCCCAACGGTTTACCCCCGTTGGGGAACTTTTAGGATTATGGTGACTCATTTACATAGAGCTTTCATATATCCTGCGACTTTATTTATAATAAGAAACTGATTCTCAAAATATTTTGAAGTCGGTAAAGGATATTGCAACTAGTTGGTATCATATCATTTTGCAGAGCAAGCTCCCCATTGCATTAAAGACTCTTTGTGGTAATCTTACATAACAACCATTTTTTTAATCTTTTGCATAGTGCTTCATCTTTACTTTTTTAATCCACATTTCTGCTATTTTAGCCAGATAAAATGGCATTAACTTCTACAGCTCCTACCTAATTTTTATGCATATTTCAGCGTTTGATGCAACAAGATAATTAGACCTATCCTCCATGACTTTTTCCATAATATCAGCCATCAGTAACTTATTTCGTTCTGTTCGTGGCATCCCAGTACCTGAGGATACTTTTTGAAGAAGATAATGAAGATTCTCCAGAAAGATCAGATCAAAAACTTGCTTTGACAAAGGCTATTGATGCTATGGTGATGAGCTTGGAAGCTGCTTCTGCTTCTATTGGGGCAACAAACGAGAAAAATCAAGGGCATGGGCATGAATATCATGAGGGAAGCAATTCTGTTATGATGCATAAAAGTATTGAAGAGACACTAAAGCCTTCTGAAAATTCAGATCTGACGAGCCCTGAGACATCATGTAGAGCAGAGGGTTCACTCAACCGGTTCAAGAATATATTTGATGAAAAATCCATGCTGGGGGACACTGTGGTCAATTATCAGCAGAAAGTGGTTGTTTTATATGAACTCCTTTCTGCTTGTGTGGCTGATACCGCTCAAGATAACAAGAACACTTCTCCATATAGGAAGGGCTATGATGCTCGACACCGTGTTGCCTTGCGGCTGTTGTCCATGTGGCTTGATGTCAAGTGGATAAAAATGGTTTGTCCACTCACCCTGCATATTTTTTGTTAGCTAATGCGCTTTGTAGATGACTGCAGTCATCATATCCATTCTCTTGGATTTCTGGTGATATATCATGGGAATCTGTTTCCTTAGAATCAGGATGCATATTACTACCTTTTTTCTCATTCAGTGGGGTAACAGATTTGACCAAGATATGTATGCATTTGACTCTACAACCTCTCAATACTTCCACTGTACTTTCCCCTCTAATAAAATATTACTGAAACATTTTTGATATCATGATGTGTGATTACCTTTTTGTTATTCAATGATAGTATGTTCATGTGACGATTTTTTAACATAAGCATTGCTTATTTATCGCCATTATCGTTAGTCGTTACAAATTGGGAACAAGATGGTAAAGAGGGTGGAAATAGACAAAGTGAAGGGTATATATCTTTTAGGATGTATAGATACACAATTATGACCAAAAGCATACAAAAAATAATTATTTATTTTAGGGGACACTCTATGATGCTCTATAGATGAGTCTAAACTTCCTGACACTTTTTGTGAACCGTCACACTTTCCAATACAGTCTGTGAATTAAACAAACACAATAAGATAACAAACATTCTGAAACATGTCAAAATATTTGGCTAATGACAATCCATTACTCAATCTCATAACTTATTATGCATAAACCATACCATAAGTCATAAAATATAAAACATAACAAACATCTCACAGAATCACAGTAAATGACCAAAATAAAACAAGACACTCCAAAATTGAAAGTCACACAACTACATCCAAACTTATTTTTCAAGTTAAAATTTTTCAAAATTGGATAGAATGTAGATCGAATGTCTAGTAGTGAAATAGTAAAATTTCATTGGGGTTAAATAAATGAAAACCCATAATTATATGGAATTTTAATTAATTTTATGTTAATTACATGATAAACATGTTGAATCGCATCAAACTTGATGCATAACATGTTTATCATCTAATTTTGTTGAAGATCTTAAGAGAAATCCTCCAAAAAAAAACCTATTTGAAAAAATACCTCAACTTTGAAGCTTTGAAAAAGCTCCAAATATGTGAAGAAAAGCCTCCATATGCAGTTACAGTACGCCACCTGGTGATATGGAGACTTTTAATTGCCTGTTATCGGTGATATTTAAAAATTAAAACCATGTTTATACCTCTTAAAACTGACCATGTCGTGCACATCATTTGGTGGAGAGGTAAGATGAGCACCATATCTATCTTTAAAGAGGTCAACGAGCTCGATAGCTGATCTTGGTTGATCCCTATATGCTTCTTACACTTATGAAACACTAGATTTTTGTATTTATGTCGCACTTCAATAGTGGTAGTACATAAAGGTGTGCATATCAATGATTCAATAGCAACTCCATTTTATTTAGTAGGCGCCAGATACAAACACCCTTAAAGTGTCGACCAAAAGTCATGGATACCAGTATAACTTGTAGAGAAATGTTCTGAATGAACCCGAGTCGTAATTGGTATGAAAATATATGCAGTTACAGTACGACAAGGCTGCACCAAACATACAAAGAGTGTCTAATGCAGATCCTACACAATCTATAGCATGCATAGATGCATAAAAACATACAATTTATGTACATGGTTGTTGGTATTTTGCACCCCTGCATGGGCATTTTAGCCATTGTACCTGTAGGGGACGTAGACGTGTTTTTCCATTTGTTTAGTTGAGTGTTCCTGAGAATGAGAAAAGGATTCATTTATGTAACCTTTCCCATTCCCAATAACGCTCATCTCCCAAAGGGGTGTTTTCTCCTTATAATAGGAGGGCAGATACAATGGAAAGGGCATCAGGTTTTTATCTCCCTCCTACGGTTCATCTTCCCTGGTATGGTTTGCTCCTCCATCAAGGAGTGCAATTTGCAGTGTGGTGTTGTTCCGGCATTCCTGATTGTGGTTGTTGGCGACCTCGACGATTTGTTGTTCCGCATTGCTTGCTTCTCGAAGGATTGATCATGATCGGCCAGTGAAGATCTCGGTTCCCCGTTGTCGCTATTTGACAATGATGTGGTACATTTGTACAAAATACACCCACTACAATTTATCCAGCTACAAAGAATAATTATATTCTACACTTCAACATATAGCGTTAAAGAATATCGGTATTAGATAGCCCGGTGAAGTAAGAAAACCTTGTAGTACTTTTTTCTATGGTGTTGGTGTGATGCCATATCTTCTTCCATACAATTAGTTCAACATAAAATAGCAGTACAAACAATTTAGTGTAATGATGCCATTGCAAAATTAGATATTCATTTTTCTAGTTCCTTTGTAGACTCCTAATTATGTTCTTTGCCATCTTTTTTGCATGTCGAACTTGATCAATATGTACATCCCAAATTAAGCATTTGTCATACTAAGCATGATTCTGCAGGAGCAGTTTTTCAGTAAGTTTTAATAAGGGCATCTGTGCCTAGTTATCTTGTTGCTGGAATTGCTTAAAAGCCCATCACATTTTACTCGGCATCCTATACAATTCCATTTTAAATAATTTAGACAATCCTTTAGTTTTGAATAGTACATGTTCTTACACTGTCAATGTTCTCTGAGTTCTCTCTAATCGTTCAATAAGAATTTATCATATAATGAATTGTTCAGTTGAGAAATCATCCCAAGAAAGACTACCTTGCGGTTAAATGCCATGAATTCAAAGATTTCCCTATTGCTTCGTAATTGTTGTTGCAAGACCACATGCAAGTACAAAAAAATGTAGATTTTTTCCTCTTTTGGTTTTAAAATCAATTAATTGAGGTCTTTTAGTTCTTATAATTGCTATGTTCTTGTAGGAAGCTATGGAGATAATGGTTGCTTGTTCTGCTATGGCTGCAGCAAAAGAGGAAGCACAATCACAAGAAAGTGAATCTGCAAAAAGCAAATGGTCTAAATGGAAGCGTGGTGGCATCATTGGTGCAGCTGCATTGACTGGGGGAACCTTGTTAGCCATTACTGGAGGTCTAAAATTTAGATACATTGAACAAAGATGGGTTTTAGCATCTCTAAGTCAGTTCCTTAAGAGTAACGCTTATGATTACCTTTCTCACTCTTCTTCCTTCAACAGGTTTAGCTGCCCCAGCAATTGCTGCAGGGTTTGGTGCTCTTGCTCCTACTTTAGGAACTCTGGTACCTGTTATAGGAGCTGGTGGGTTTGCTGCTGTAGCTAGCGCTGCAGGATCAGTTGCTGGCTCTGTGGCTGTTGCTGCATCATTTGGAGGTTGCCATTTACATTTCGATTTTCATCCTAATTGTTTACATTAGACAAGCATAAATTTTTTATTATAATATATGAAAATCCAATAATAATATAGAATAAATAGATTAAGCGTTATTATGTTGCAAGCTAAAAAATAGTTGTCGGGTAGTGTGACCCACGTGATTTGGCACCGCACGTGATGTTGTGCGGCCTCCCAATGTAAAACTTCACTCGTGTGATGACCGCATTGGCGATTTTGTGGACCACATATGCAGTCACACATGACAACAATGGTTGCACTTGATCTTCGTTTTTTGTCTAGGTCTTTTCTCTTACATCAATTTTGGTACGAGAGATCTATCTCTTTGATTATGCTGCATTCCTTAGCCATGACATGCGGCTCTACTTGACACGAATACGACCACACCTTCAACAAATCAAATTTGGGTCACAAGTAGAGGAAATTTATGACAACATTATTGACATTTTGACTACCATGGAAGAAATCCGAAGATATTGTAAGCACGTCATGTAGATTCCACCAAAAGAAGTACCATTGAATCACAATCGAATATGTTGAGATCTGTGTGTGATAGATCCAGTCATTAGTCTCCATTAGTCTTACAAATCTAATCGATTGTTCCTCCAAAATCATTGATCCAATTGAAGAGCTTCTTTTGGCTAATGATATTGCTGTTTAGATTTCCCCGATCAATGATGATAAATAACTTCAGAGCTGTTAAGAGACTTATCTTTACTTTACATGTCTTTGCATTGCATGTATTTTCCTTTTACCTTTGTGTCGAATTCTCACCCATAGGTGACCACACCCCTTTGTAATCCTTTATATTGTTGGCCTTTGGCCCTATTACATTTGAGCATTCTACTTATAGGTTTCTTCCAAGGTGTGCCCTTTGGGCTTCTTCCGATGCTAACATGGTATATGAACTACTACTTTAGATACATTGCCGGCTCTAACCATCGCCGGTATCCAGTCCTCGCCCGACATTTGAAAAGTCGGAAAGGATCGGATACCCGGATCTTGCTAGAAAGTAAGCTCCGATACCAATCGAAATTCTGCACAAGAACTAGATAGATCCACTACTCTATGAGGAAAAGTAGGGAGTCTATTGGAAAACCAAAATTAGTATAATCATCAATCTCCAGATGTTATACAATATCAAATACAACAATGTGGAACAAGGTTGCAAGCATCATAGTGAACATATAACAAAGAATGCGAGAATAATATGCAACAAGATAAATTACTCTCTCTCTCTCTCTCAAGATCTCATCGGAGTCACCAGTGACCTTTTCGGGACAAAGTATACACAATTTTTTAGGTGGAAGCCCAATAGGGAAAAAACCACCCCGGCGAGTCGGGTGAAAGCCAACGACTCCCCCTCACTAAAACTACCCGCAATAAGGCAAATGGATTACGGAAGAGTTAGAAGTTACCCTCGATGACCCTATGCTCACGAGCCCGCCTCCACGGTGATGACCGACAACATCTCGCCGTTAATGGCCTGCTCTAACACGGCTGCCCATGCCCTCGAGCTTGCTCCTCACGGTGGCAACCGACATCACTTTTCCGCCAATAGTCCTCATGGGTCCATCCTTTGCGTCATCTTGCCTCTTACTTCCTCTCCACAGTACGTCGTGACGTCCTTGTTGCCTCGGCAACTAGTGGATCCACCTCACCCACAAGTGAGTGTGGGTGCTTTAGAGGTCGCAACCTCCAAGCGCCACCGCAACGGCCTTCTGCCGGCAGCTGGAGATAAAAGAAGAGAAGAGTGATGGATGTCAATGTCTTACACATGATCACAAACTATTGCATGCATGCTTGCATGATCTAGACCTCAAGATCTAGATCATCCAAGTAACCCGAATTAGCATTCAATGGTTTGGATCACCGAGATTAACAATCCAATGCATGAAGGCTTCAAAATCCAGACCCCAAGATCACTAGGAGTGAAGGGACATGGATCTAAATCAAGAAGCTAGCAAATTTTAGCAATCATTTGATTGGATCATGGGTTTCTCTCTAGGTTTGAGCTCACAACATGAAGATGATCATCAGCACATATGAGCTCATTAACTACTAGGCCTTGATCCATTGCTTGAGTTTCTCTTTGCTCTAGATCCCAAATGGTAGAATTGTGAGATTTGGATCTAGAACAAGGAGGAACAAGCAATCAATGGATTAGGTCAAGGATCCCTCCATGCTAGAGAGTTTGGGACTAGCTCTCATGCACATGCATTGAAAATGTGCAAGTTTAAATGATGTAAACCATTTTATATGATCATGCATATGATCAAATATGAAAAACTGATAAAAGTGTAGGTGATCCTAGGTTTTCGAAAGTATAGGCTTAGGCTCTCCATTCCATTAGTCCAATGCTATCCATCATAGGTTAAGAAGTTATACATGAGAATGTGAAAGTATGTTGGGGGGTATGCTTTGAATTTGAAGCTTTTGTCGTTGTCTTCAAGTATGAGCATGAGCATGAGCAACTAAGTGAACACTAACTCTACCCACCCGGGCTCAAAAAGGCAAAATACTACACTGGATGGTAATAATGTTTTAAAGAAAAAACGCAATGACAAATCAAGAGGTCACCTCTAACATCCACCACCGTCGGCTAGTCCCATCACCGATATCTTCATCTCGATCAAATCAGAGCTTCGCCATCGTGATCGCCTCGATCATCCGATCCGAACACTCCTGATCGGAACCGAGCTTCACCTCGATCAGATCTAACCTCTTCCTCTCATCTATGACAATCCAGATGTAACACATATCACATAATCTCGTGGTCATTAGCAAACAAAGCAAATTGAGGTAGATTGTCACTTAAATTATAGAAAAGGGTGGAGAAGCACGAGATCAAATTTCATATGTCAAATCCAGAGAACAACCAGCCGATTTACTCACCAAAGTCCTTGTGGGAAAGCAACTTCAGAATTGTTCGTTCAAGCTTCATTGCTACAACATCTATGTGCCAGCTTTAGTGGTGGTGTTGAGAGAGTTAATTGTAAAATACAAGGGCCCAATTATAATTATTCTAAACCTAGGGCGTATTTGCAACCAATCCTATTAGTAATAGCTACCCACCTTTTAGAAACCTCATTCAAATTCCAAATTCAAATTCAATTTTGAATGAGGGTGATGTGTCAATAGTTAAGTTAGTGGGTGGTTATCAGGAGGTTTTGGAGTTTGTTATGGGTAGCCAGCCTAGGTGGTTATAGCTGGCTGCTTGACCCACCCCTTTTCCTTCATGTTTATAAATAGAAGGCAAGAGGAGGGAGAGGGGGGGGGGGGGGTGTCGACGATAAGAAAAAAGTCCCTCTTCTCCTTTTTCTTCTTCCCTCTCAAAAAAGAAAAGCAAAGAAAACCAACCCCCTTCTCTTTTCTTTTCTTCTCTCCAACTAATTTCTTATCCATTCTTCCGATTTTATCTTTATTCTTGTTGTGCTAAGGATGCTTGATCATCTTGCAATAAAGGTGATCCTGTATGAAGAAATTTAACTAATATCATTGTAAGGCTTTAAGCCACAAGCTTTGGATATAAACAAACTCTAGAGGCTATCAGCTTGATAATCAGAGATTATGAGGCCTTCTTGGGAAACCATCATGTAGGGAAAATATCCACAAGATGGGAGGGAGGGAGGGATTAGCTCTTCAAAATAAATCAACAATGCTGAAATAACTTTATTAGAATCAGGATTTTACCTCTCCTTTATGGCTTTATTACATGTCTCATATCATCAAATAAAAAGAAAGATAAAAACCAAAAAGAAAGGAACTACCCTCAATTTGCAATCTATCCTCCTACAGTCCTACTTTATCTCGCTTCTGGGCCCCAAGGGACTAAGAAATAGACTTTGGCAAAAGTCTAACCCACTCGAATAAGGGAAAAGAGGAAAAGAGGCAAAGAACCAATGAGGAGAATAGCCACTGAAATACTTCTCTTCATGGACTTCTATCCCTGGTTCCCATGTATTCTTTGTTTTGGGCCACATAATCCTATTTTAAAAAGGATTACTTAGTACCCATATAGATGATTGCCCTACCCATGTTAATCTCTTTCCTTAAATATTCTTGTACTGAAAAGATCTACAAAGTTGTATTCAACTGCCATTGTGCCAGAAAAAGAAATTAAAAAAACTAGAAAGATTATAAAAAACAGCTAGAACCTATATATTTAAAAAATCTCAAGTCTCCTATTAAATATCCAATTAGCTAGTTTAACTCAAAATTTGGTACTTTAAGTGCGATAGGGTTAAATACCTGAAGTTAAGTAACTTCCTCCTAGTAGCTACCGTAACTTTTTTATTTTGAATCAAATCCACTTGTGATCATCGTGAGTTCAAAATTTCTTTCATTTATCTGTTCTAAATATCATACTGTGAAAGTATTCCAATCATTAGTTAAACTGTGCCTTCATTTCAAAAATATGATCCATGAAGTTAAAGGTAACCATTGTAGTTTACAAGGTACATACAGCTCCAATGATTTATAAAAACTTTATATATTCTCTTATCTGTCCACGTGAGCCAAGAAATCTCTCTATTTCTGAAAAGGGCCTTACCAACAGATAGAACATTGCTTCTGACTACTTGCTATTACTCGTGTTTTTCATTGTGCCAACGGCCAAGTACACATTCATTTTGGCCAAAATTACATAATTTTCCTCTTAGAGATCAATTATAAATGTGCTGACGTTGTGAAGCACAGCTGCTGGAGCTGGGCTCTCTGGGAGCAAAATGGCTAGAAGAATTGGAAGCATTGAAGAATTTGAATTCAAACCTGTCGGAGGAAACCATAATCAGGGTGTAAGTTATTGTCACTGCAGTTTCGTTTCTGGAATTTTTTTTATGATACTTCCTTTATTACATGATGCAAGTGCAATTATTCTAAGCCTAAATGTTGACCACAATTTTTGGGCTGGGCATTTTGTAAGTCTTCAACTGCTCATCTGATTATGAGTAAATGCTTTCCTTTTTCAGCATCTAGCAGTTGGCATCTTGGTTTCTGGTTTTGTTTTTGAGGAGGAAGACTTTGTAAGGCCTTGGGAAGGATGCGAAGATAACTTGGAGAGGTACTCCACATTCTAATATCATATATGCATTTTGAAGATGAGGAAGGTCTATGTTCCACCTTTTGCACTTCTATCTTTGCATTCTACATGTATAATAGACTTATAGGTTGGAAATTATGCATATGATCTGATATTTCTCAAAAAAAAAAAAATTCTGGGATTATCTTCAGGATTTCTTTTCGTATGTTTTTTTGCTCATGAAAATCATTATGCAATATAGTTCCATAACTTATGGATGGTGTGGGCAACGATGCTATCAGCATCAGTGTCATGCTATAAGTTCTAGATGTGGAGAAAACACTACACAAGCAGTATTTGTCTAATGAATAAGTGACAAGTATTTAACCATTTTTCCAACGACTTTTTTTTTGCGTTTACATAAAGAACTATCCCTAATATAATCCACATCATCACTAAAATTTCCTAAATGTGATAGCATGAAGGACACTGATACCATGGTTTCCTCTACTTTAATTTATTAAATTGATACATCTAGTGGTTAAAGAACTTAAAGGGAATTGGTCTAGAAGTAATTTGCAATTTGGACCTAGGAGGAACTGTAGGGAACTGATATATCCTACTTGCTAGTGATAATGAGTCTCCATCTTCTTAAGTGAAAATCAGTATATGAGATTGTGATTTCACTTAACCAAAGTTGGCTTCTCAGATGCTATTTTTACAACAAAAAAAATCTCTCTGCAATTGTGCCCCATGATAACTTCTTGTGTGTTGCAAGGTGGCTAGCGCATCTCATCAAAAGAAGAAAAAAACGTGTGTATCTCACCCCGCCCTCGCACAGGGGCCCATCGAGACCATATGAAAGTGAAAGGCGTTCCACCCTCGTTCACATATCTTGTGGGGCCCACCAAAATTTTGATATAAAATGGAGTCATTTGCCACTCTCTCCCACTTGCCCTCCTCGCGCGGGGCTCATTGCAAGCCACAAACTGACATAAAATGCAGTTTGGCAGTCAGAGGGGTAGATATTTATTTTTAGAAAATTAAAAGTAAATGAAAATCCTAATCATATATTTTTGTTTTTCTCTTTCATTGAACTCTTGTTATTTTTCCTTTTAACGGATTCTTCATACAATAGTTTACTTGGATTCTATTGTCATTTTACATTTCAAAGTGTCCTTTGCTTGCTCTACGAAGGAGATTGATATTACAGAATATATACCAGTTAATCTTGTGGTGTGGAATATACTTTCTTACTATTAATTATCTATCAGCAGTCCTCTGATTTTGTGCTTTGATGGTGGTTTGGATCATGTTTCATGTAGAAGATGCATGTGCACTATGTACTATCTAACTACACTTTGCCCAATAAACAGGTATGCGCTTCAGTGGGAGTCTAAGAATTTGATAGCAGTGAGCTCGGCAATCCAGGACTGGATAACATCAAGTAATTCGCTAGGCATCACAGTTTTGTAGCATCATTAATGCTATAACATCTATTTCTTACGGTTGCTGTTTACTTTTATAGGACTTACGATGGAGTTGATGAAGCGAGGTGCCATGATGACTGTGTTAAGCACACTTCTTTCTGCATTAGCTTGGCCGGCAACATTACTTGCTGCTACAGATTTTATAGATAGCAAATGGTCTATTGCTATTGATAGGTGCGGCTGTAGATTTCATTACTGGTTCCTAAGGTTTTTGTTTTGGATGCCTAGTATAGCATGCGCTGAGTATGCATGATCATATATTGGAAAATTAGGGGGTGTTTGACATGAGGAACAGCTGTTCCGCTTAATCCTGATCCAGAAGGGGGTATTCCCGTCAATTAACATTTCAAATGTAATTTCCAAGGTTCAGCGTTCCGGACGGAGTAGAAACGCACGGAGTGATAAATTCTCGTTCCCAACTTCTTCATTCCTCCGGAACAAATACTATCCGTTACTTTTAAAATCTGAAACTGGAATAGAAATGAAGGGTTCTGGAATGATGCCAATTGCCAAACACCCCTTACTGGCTGAGTAGTACTAATCTTTAGGTCAACTCATTAACACTGGCCAAAGGCATGTTATGATATTTTTATTCAGAATGTGAATTGCTGATTTATTATACAGGACTAGTATTTTGATTTTGGATCACATGTTTTCTCCATCCATCTCTTTACAACTTTACCGAGCCTGCCACTGCCAAATGATTCAGTGTTTTCTCAGATTCTCCAAACATTCGATTCTTGTATAGTTTAAGAGGGAATACAAATACACCTGAAACATATTAGCGCTTTCCATGAATTTTGTTTGGCTTGTTCCAGGTCAGACAAGGCAGGAAAGCTCCTTGCTGAGGTGTTGTTAAAGGGATTACAGGGAAACAGGCATGTTAAAAAGAAAAGTCATTATCTGCTTATTTCCAAACTGTCCGAATTGACTTTACTGGTTTTCTTAAATACTGTGAATCTTTCAGGCCGGTGACCCTTTTGGGTTTTTCATTAGGCGCACGCGTTATATTCAAGTGTCTGCAAACATTGGCTGAATCAGGAGATAACGGTACTATGATCTTGTTGTGTTGCTTCTCATACTTGCTGCTTTTAGGCTGCGTTTGGCTAAGATTTTTAAGGCTGTGAACCATGTATAACAATGGGAATGGGCCACCATTTTTCCTTTCTGACCGTTTGGCTCTGAGGGGAGTGGGACCAGGCCAAATATTTCACCAGATGCGGGCCACTCTTAACTAAAAAGCGGGGTGCCCGGCTGCCCAAAAACAAAGCATTTTGAAGCTGCAAGACAACCGTGGCAGCTGGCAGAACGGGCCCACATATGGGGTCCAAAAAATCTTAGCTGATGCACGAGCTGGCCCCCACGCATGGGGTCCGTAAAAGCTTAGCCAAACGCAGACTTGTTCGTCAACCAACCTGATATATATGTAAATGAGCAGAGGGACTAGTAGAAAGGGTTGTTCTCCTCGGTGCACCAATTTCACTCAAAGGTGAACAGTGGGAGAATGCTAGAAAGGTATGATTGTTTCGATATCCATTTTTTTGTCGTAATATTTATTTCGGTGGAAAGATATTGTCTTTACTATTTGAACCTGAATTTGATAAGAGAAGGGATCTCTCACGGACATTAAACCCATCCCGTTGTTTGTGGAATGTCATTCCAAATGAATCTACATAGGGCAACAATGTGCTTGAGGCTTTCCATCTTTGAGTCCTGAATTTTACGTGTGTAATGCTTTATTCTTTTGCAGATCAAGACTTTGATTGTCATCCAGTTACCATTTCTCCTCATCTCAATGATCCCATTCCATTTGCAAAAAGGCATAAATTATCTGGCATTGCTGTCTATGATTGACTTGCGCCTTTTGCCTTCCTCTTTACTAGGAATTAGTGGTGTTCCTTCATAACTTCATCTGTTATTGAACCTGAAAAGTTGAATGCTAGTTTTCTACAAAGGCTCTTAGATCAGTTTAATTTATACTTGATTTGAGGCTTTTCTCAGATTGAAAAATCACAGATCTGCAGATCTATTGAGTCTTAGGATACTCTAATTTTCTAAGACTTCAGGAATTATTCTACAGTTGTGGATCTGTAGGAAGCCAGGGGATGTAAAACTTGAAGTCAGAAGATATACCAATGTTTTAACAAACTTCTAGGGACAATTGTGTCTTAGGAATTGTCAAAAGTATGAAAAAAATAATAAATTTAGTCTTCATGCTTTATGATAGCCTGGTTGAATTGTTGGCGCATATGATATGGGGGACATGGCAAATTGAGCCCTCAGATCCGTGTCAACCCGTGTCGACACTGATTTCCGTTTCCACCTGTGTCGATGCGGCACGATACCATCGCTCGATATTATTAAACCGAATGATGTGTCTCTCCCTTCTTCAATCTGGTGAAAAGAGGGAAATGATAGACCGTGTAGGAGTCGAATTTCAAAGGGGTAGTAACTTTCGGTTTATATCAATTTCATAATCTTGTTGGTATATATATATATATATATATATATATATATATATATATATATATATATATATATATATATATATATATAGAGAGAGAGAGAGAGAGAGAGAGAGAGAGGGATGCTTAGGTGCGGTCCGTGGTCCGCAGCCGTCCGATGCACCACTCCGTGCATCTGATGCACGCGGTGGGTGCATCGTACGACTGCGGACCGCACGGACTGCAGACCGCACCTAAGAATTCCTCTCTCTCTCTCTCTCTCTATATATATATATATATATATATATATATATATATATACACACACACACACACACACACCCACGTGTCCCTGTATCCATCTTTTATGATGTTGCCATGTCCAACTCCCGTATCTATGTCGACACTCGACACCCTTGTCCGTGTCCACAGATCATAGGTCGGCGCCTAGCAAAAGCATTGTATAGATGGGCCAGAATTCATCTTTGGGCAAAGATTGCTTGACTGGTTGAGGTTGTTGGTAGGATAGCCATCCCAATGCATGACACAGGCTACACTATTTTTATTTATTTTCCCTATATCAACGGCAGATGTAGACCTAAATAGTGATCCAATGTATTGGTATATTGATCTTCACTTCTCGAGTTATTGTTTTGTAATCTAGGATCAACCAACCTTAGGCAATTGACCGTACCAAAATTGACAGTTTTTTTTTGCAAGAAGTTATAGGAATAAGGTAATTAAAAGCATAATCTGTGGGTCAAATAGGTAGTAACCATTCTAATTTGGACTCAAGTGTAGGATTTTTTTTTCTAGGCTCAATCTAAACTTAGCTCAAGCAACTCATCAAAAGCCCTACAACCTAGCTAGACATGGACCACGAAATGGGTCTGATCAATTTTAGTTGCCAACTGAGATTGGCTAAGCCTAAGCAAATTATGAACCAAAGTTTAGCACATTTTCTTCCAAATGATGAGTAATTGCTGATTCTCATGATTATCAGATTGTTTATTTAACTATATATAAGTCTTGGAGAAGTCTTACACCTATAGCTAGGTTAACTACGTGCAACTTCGGAGATTCACAAAAATGTAATGAACCCACTTGGGGAAGTAATGGCCCAAATGTATATCATTATAATAAGCCATAGCTCTCACATATAGGCTTCATTCCAATTATAAGGGAGGATATTTTTCCAAATGAAGAAAAACATTGAATATGCAGGTCATTTTATAATCAAGATTTTTCTTAGAAAGGAGCATGCATATTTTGTTTCTGCTTTTTTACATGGGCGTAGTGGTGTAATGTAGATATTCATATCAAACGATTGTCATGACTTCCAACATTTTTCATTGTCTTGTTGATCAAATGTAATTTACTGTCTCTTGCCTTCAAACCTTCTCTCAGCCGGATATGATATCCAATTCACTCAAGTAAAAAATGCAAACTCTTCAGTATCTTTTTGGTGATTATAGAAATATTTTTTGAGCCAGCAATCTGATTCCATGTTTGTTTGAATTGCCCGTGTTCCAATCAACCCCTTTTAAAACAATGATTCCAATATGGTACACCCCCAGCTCCCTAATGATTCTCAAATTATTGCAGTGGAGCCTCAATGTGAGTATCCATAACTTACATGTGCCAATATTTGATAGGAATACAAGGCTAAACAGACATAACGTCTGCACATTATTGATCCTTTGCATGGGTATTGGCATTGAGGGAGCAGAATTTAAGATCAGTTTTGCATGTAAGTGAAGGAAGAAGAAAAAGGAACCTTCATAAATTGTTCTCCGCCGTTGGTAACAACACCCATGCATAACTAACGTCGCTGTCATTTATTCATGGCATCTACCATACAAATTTGTTGCAACGATGACCTAGAGAGAGACCAATATGCATGAACCGCTTTAAAAACTTAAATGATGAGACATTTCTGAGCTGTTAGAGAATCAGAGCCATATCTTGGGTTTGATATTCAGTAGTTGTGGCATGTCCATTAGGTATAGTACACAATGGACATATCTGAACAGTAATCATTATCGTCTTGAGACATTTTTGAGTCATATCCATTGGGCTTGAGAGTTGAGACTATAATGTTTGGATAGTTATAGTCTCAGTAGTTGAATATAGAAACAACAATGTAGAAATTATATGTTAGCTGCTCTGAATTTATCGTTACTCTGAACAAGCACATAACAAGTATAGAAGAATGCTATTTTCTATGGAATTTGTACTCAAAACTAGGAATTGTATGATTCATTAATATACATATGGTCTTTTTTTAGTATCTAATCCAAGAAAATCTTGGACATATTTGGAACCGTGTTTGATGGATAAACCACTGCAGTTGGAATTAGGTTTGATGGTTAAACCATTGTAGTTGGATAGAGTAGCAATGGAGGAATGCCACAAACAAGTTTCCAGATCCGGGGATTTTATTTTTAATTGTCTTGTTAACAATTCTAGTTTGATTGCTACAATGGGTAACTAGTTGGTTTTTGATTTCCCACATTCGTGCTTTATATTTCAGAAAACCAATGTAATCTTCCTTTTACCAAATTCAGATCATTGTGGATTTCCACATTGTTAGTTTGATTGCTTTTGATTGCGTTTATGCATGTATTATGAAACCTCCCAGACTGAGTCTCTGGCCAATGCTTACGTAATTTTTTTTTAAACAAAAACTTTTCGATCTTAGTATAATTTTTTGGTTCACTTGTATTGGTGATTATTGTGAAATAGACAAGGGACACCAGATGACATAATTTGGTGCTTTACTATGTATTTTGAAGGACATAAGTTGGTTGGCATGATTAATTTGCTTATTAATATTTCATTATGTATTTTATGATCTATATGCGCAGTACATTTTCTATGCATTTATGATGCTCTAGTTGCAATCCGACCTACCCCGGCCCATCCCAACCCACCAAGACGCAAACGAAACCCCGCCCAATAAACAAGTGCATTAGAGCCTCTAAATAAAATGAAAAAACAAAATCCCCTTATAAAAATCACTACAAAGTAGATTTCCCTGATAGACTAGTCTTTAAGAACTTGTTTGAAAAGATGTGGTTATGATAGAGCTCTTCCTAGTAGAGCTTTTTTGTAACTCTACTTGAAAAAACTTCATTTATGAGTAAGTAGATTTGCCTAACGGGGCCCAAGTCTAAGCCTAACCATATTCTGGAATTTTGTAAATAACATCCCTGTACACTTAGATACAAACTCACACACCAAAGTAAATTAAAGAAAACTAAAGCAAATGAAGCACGACTGACATGTTTTTTTGATACTCTGATAATCTTCTTTGCCACTGTTTTCAAGTGTGACCGCATATTCCTATATGACGGTGCACATAGGATCATATGTAACCGCACAACCTATTTGCTGTCATAGACGAGAATGTGCAACCACACATCCCATGGCTAGTTTATAGGCGTTGGAGGTGTGCGATTGTACAACTCAATGTGCGACATCAACAATTGTTTTTGTTAATATGTTCATCCCCCCGACCCCATGTTTACTGTCACAAACCTCCCTATTTCACCTCACAACCATTTGTCGTCAACTTTCAACTTCGTCTCAGACAAGATATGTCAATATTGGTATCCAACAAATTCTTGCTATGTGCTTTTCCTCGAGCAACCCTGTGCTCCTTTATTTATTTAGAGCTATTACACCTGAGATGCCATATAAACTTGCTATCGGATTTCAGATGGTCGCTGGGCGATTCGTAAATGTGTACTCCACAAATGATTGGATACTTGGTGTGACATTCCGTGCAAGGTATACACATTTTTTGAGAAAAAATTCCTTTTTATCTATGACCTGTGGATTTTTAGGGTTTCCATTTTGCAGTCTGCTCACCCAAGGCCTGGCTGGAATTCAAGCTGTCGACATTCCTGGCGTCGAAAACGTACGCACATACTAGTTGCTTTCCTCGTTATCCCTGTTTTGTGAATGACCATGTCAGCAATCTGAGCATGATTCGGGTTCTTGATCAATTCTCAGGTTGATGTTACTGATCTCATCGATGGTCACTCCTCGTATCTGTTGAATGTGCAACGAATCCTGTCACAATTGGAACTCGACGCTTACTACCCTGTGTTCTCTTGTGCTACTGCCAAATCAGAATGAGGAAAGCTGATGATGATCATGGAGGTTGCATAGCTCACGGATGATCCGAAGCGATCAAGCAGAACATCCAAGATTTGGTGGGGCTTAATGTACATACTTTTGAGTTTACTGTTCCTATAAGCTCTTTCTCCCCTCTCTTAGATAGAGAGAGAGAGAGAGAGAGAGAGAGAGAGAGAGAGAGAGAGAGAGAGAGCCTTCGACTTGTATTGATGATGAACAAGCTAAGAGGGGTGATCAGACACAATTCATAATTTTTGCATGGCTTGTAAATAAGCTTATTCGTGTAGTACTGTAAAGTACATGCGAAAGGTGCCAATTTTCTTTCATGCTTGTCAGTATAACAGAACTTGATGAGCCATGATTTGATTGGCTTCGTGTGGGATAATGTTTGCCTGTTTCTACTGAAGCCAAATGCCGACACAGGTCGATGAAATACTAGACAAAAGGGCGGGTTTGTTTTTCGATTGCAGATCTGATTCCCGGGAATTGGATCAAGATTCAAGCATTGATGATCATTTTGAAGAAGAAATCAAATATTTCAGGCGTGGCCTCTCAATCATGATCTCCTAACCTAACCCTACGACCGACTCACCTGCAAGGCTGCGGTCTTTCCAGACTCTGTCAGCTGTGATCTTGTTCTGGCTCGCCTGCAATCATGTTTGGCTCACATCCGATGTGCCTCCGGTGATCCAATCATATTTTGGGGGCTCCCACCGCCACCGGTCACCTGCTTTCTCCTGCCTTTTCGCGAAGGTATGTTCGAAATTATGAAACCCTAACCCATTCTAGGGTGAAGAGTATGAAAGAAGATTCCCAAACCCACTCCCAGCTCCTGAATCCAAGCCAAACAAGCTCTATAGGTAACTTCTATAAGGAAGGGCTTTAGTGATTATGCTTTTTTGTCGACGGCCTTTTTCGCAAAAGACCACTTTGTCTGCAAGGTACAAAAAATCAGAAGATTTTACAAAATTTCATAAAACATTCCAGTTTTTTTATTTACCAACATACATTATTTCACGATATTTCAGTATATTTTGTGAAATAAACCGCTTTCTCAGGGGTTGAAATGATGGTCGAAATTGAAATTTTGAATCTTGGTTATCTGTGATATAAAAGAGATTTGATGAAATCCTGACCATCGATCTTTGACGGGTTTTACGAATCTGCCCTAAAAAATCTGTATATCAGTAAACATTGAACAGAAATCATGTCAAGCAATAACTTAAACATGATCTAGCATTAAACAAGTAAACTTCAAGAGTTTAATGGTTACTACAACACTTCAGATTCGAGGTTGCGGCAGTGGGCATAACTGATCTATGTGCCGACCTGCAGCCCAGAGTTTTGGGTGACCATCATCATCACCACTAAACATCACCAGATTAGCATCGTAACCAACCGCTCCCCGGCTCACGAGTGTTCCCTCGTCTGCACGGTACAAAGAAATCCTCCGCGACCCCTGACCGGGTGTGGCGATCGCCTTCCCGCCATCCACAAACGACGGTCTGTAGATCTGGTAACAGGTTCGAGCACTCGACTCCGCGTGACCTTCAAGCCTGTGGAGTGGTTTGGTGATGCTTCTGATGTCATAGAGAATCAATGCAGGATCTTTACTTGCGGACAGAAGTAGGGACCCTTTTGCTCTGCACCAGTGCACGGTGTTGACGCCAGCGGAGTGCTGGGATTCGATGGTGAGGGCACAGGGCTGCGGCAGCCTTGTGTCGAGGACGCAGATGCGACCGTCCGCTCCGCAGTCAGCAAGAGTGTCCTTCTCACTGCAGCAGAAAATACAATGAAGTCGGTGTGTAGGAGATTAAGTTAAGTGCAGACTAACAATAGTAGCAACAACTCAGAATTAGCATAGATGAACGAGAATAGAGCATAAGTTATGCCTTTGATTCCCGAAGAGTATCATCCATGGCATCAAATGTCAACAAATTTTTCTAAGAAATGACTGAAATGTCTTTTTTTTCTTAAGGTTTCGACATAGAAATTGTCTGAAATTTCTTTAGTATCAAGTTTCGGTTCAATATCATGAAATGCCAGCCGAAATGACTGACTGACGTTTGACAAAAATTTGACATTCTTGACCATTTCACTGAAAATTCAATCTTTTTCGGTAAAAGATTCCATCTTTATTATTGAGAGTTTTCATCTTTTTCCTCCATTTCGGTTTATTTTTCCGAAAAATTTCCACGAAATCTTTCTTTAAAAAATACAGAATTTCAAACGCTATTTGACTGAATCCGACAAATTTCCTTTTTCTTATACCGACTGAAATCGACATTAAATTTTTTGATATCATCCATGAGCCCATTTGTTAAGGTCCCCTATCAAGGAGTCCTCATTAGGTATAGACCAAGGATCACTATCCAGCAAAATGTTTCTTACAATGTTCTAGGATTCATGGTCAAGAGGTTGTATATTCACAAGGATAAAAGGATTGGGACACTGCTCTGAGAACCCATGGAGAGAAAAGAGAGAATATTATTCGACATTGTTGTTACACCTAGTGAACTAAGAAACTAGGTCCAAAGGATGAATACAGTTATGTAAGTTCCTTATGGAAAAACTTTGTATCTTCTCTGCACTCTAAGAGCATCTCCAATCCTACACCAAATGATCCATTTTGAATTTGGTTGCAGAAGAGTAAAAAAGCAGCTCTAGCCCTACACCAAATTTTCATCAAATTAGGTTCCACCAAATTTCTCCATCAGATTGACAGGGGTCGGAAGCCACGCATCAAATCCCAACGCCTAGTACCCTTGTGGAAAAACTTCGTATCTTCTCTGCGCTATGAGGGTTTCATTTTATAAGAGAATTGAGCATCAATGGTCCCACTCCAAAGGCAACTTGGAAGCGATAATCACCTTCCTTTTCCTCTTAGTTGGTTGCCCTTAAGCACCATTCTCCTTTGGGGCAAACTTTATATCTCAAAACTAAGCAAGGACTTATCAATCAACCGACATCGTAGCCTATGTCTTTCCTTCATTCTTTGTATCCCCCAACTCACCCTTCCCGCCATCTTTCATTCATGATCTTTGCGATCATGGTTCGAAATTTCAATTTTGGAACACATTCGGAACCTAACATTTAACTAAACCATGTTAGCCCTCTATACGGCTTCAATCAATTTCCATAGAAACGAGATAGAACAAAAGAAGTAGTACCAAAAGCTTAGGTAATAATAAAAAAAATTTGAAAAAAAAGAAGAAGAACCTTTACAGCATCGATATGATAGACATGGAGAAGTTAAGAAAAATACATTAAAAAATACAGGCGGTCCTTGAAACCTAAATTGTATTAAACGCGTATTTGATTTTTATTTAGTATAGCTCTAATAAATCAAAAACTGAAGAAAGAAAAATGAATAAAAAAAGCCAAAAAGTTTTGAGATACGAAGTCATGGTATTGGCTAATAACACCTCGAACTCGCAACAAAATCAGGAGAAAAACAATACAATGTTATATAGAACAGAAGTCCTTTTTCTGGTTTCGAGCCTACTTTTAATGGGTTTCAAGTTTAAGATAGACATGTTTTGAGAAATCAAACAAGAATTTTGACTTGTCTATGTGACATCATAAGTCAAACTTAACACATCATGTAAGCAGAACTATGACCTAACCATAAGAATTGCAAGTTTTGAAGAAAACTAACCAAAAGATCAATAGAAACTAGGATTAGATTGAATTAGACATTCAATATAGAGAAGGGAGCATAATTTCGAGAAGAAAACTTATTAACTTTTCAGATTTTATATTAATTTAACTAAAATTAACAATTCTAATGGATATACAATAGAAAAAGCATAATATGTTTTAGTTCGATTGGATGCAAGTTCAGTAAAGCAAGGTATTGACTTGTGCTAAGTTGAATCAGTCACATTGCGGTGCACTTTGATACAGATTGATAGACAGTTGCATCATGTTGGCAACCTTGTGAAAGGGTACACATCGTATGGCACATTACTGAATGAACATGAAATAAGAATAAGATTGAAAGGTGTCATTTTAACCATTTTCTTCAAATGGAACTAGCTCGGTCTATTGTCCTCAAGCACGACCTTGAAGCTGCGAAATGCCTATACGGAGAACCTTTTCTTCCATTTTGGTAGGCCGAGAAAAGAAACATGTTGAATGAACGATTTCATTTGGGTCAACACCTGCCCAAAGCAATAGCCTTAGGTATATCAGCTTCAAGTGAGACCCTATACTCGTCGATAATATGTAAGAAAAGAAGAGAGAAAATAATGGAAGAGCGAGCTAGCATGAGAGCTCAAGGGGCAAAGATTTAGTTTGGTGGAGTCTCACATTTCCATGGTTTCTTCCCATCCTTTGCAATCAACTTCGGAATGTGGTGGTCCATTGCCTTCAAACAGGTGGTATTCGGTCCTAAACCAGCTTACCAACCATCCGCATCTAATCAATCGATATATCTCTTACATAAATCGTTCTAAAAACCGATCTTGGTGCCCACAACTAATTATAAAATTTAGAGCTTACTGAAGGCAATTCCATAACATGTGGACACCTTAATAAACTTCTCTTTTTGTTCCCGCAAAATGAGGTCCAATCTGAAAACTACTTTGATAATCAGCCTATTAGTTGGGGAGGAATTAGCTTAATAATTTACCAACCAATTAGGGAAAAGTAAGGGAGTTTAATGGGTGTCTAGTATGTTTGGTTGCATATCGAAATCCTCGCCCATTCATTCGATTTGATGGACATGAGGCTTTGACACAATCAAAATGGCCCCTTAGCTGGTTATAAACAACTTACAGTTCCTAAGTTCCATGTGAAAAAGAAACACAGTAGAACTTGTTAGCCCACATAGTCTTGTAGGATTATATAACCAAGATTACTTCAACTACAGTTGTAGGCTTGTAGCACACCTTATGTATAGTTAACACAAACAAATTACAAGTTGCCAAGTAAACCATACCAAGATTACTTTCAAGTTTCAAGATGCAAGTCTAATACCAAGAAATGCAAATTCCAATGTATTTTATTTTTACACTAAAATGCATGAAGATTACAGAAAATGGGGAGGACTTACGAGAAAAAAATCGAAATGAGTAAAAAAAATAATAATCATAGAGCTAAAATGGCGATCCTGTTACCGGAAACAAATGCCCCTAATTACCCCCGAATGGTGACCCGATATGCTCCGCTCCGCGACCAGCTCTCCCGCTGATGTCAGCCTGGAAATACCAACAGAAGAGTCCTTGGAGGCGGTGGCGATCGAGCAGCTCAATCGGTCCATAGAGAAAATCCCGCCCGAATGCAGGCCCATGGATTCCGCGACCACCGGAGGGGACCAAGATGCCGACGACAATGTGGGTTGCTTCTTGATATCCCAAACAACAATCCTCCCATCGTTGGAACTCGAGACGAGCAACATCGGATTATCCTCCACAAACATCACCCCTGAGACCCAGCTGCGGCTGCCCTTCCAGCTCATTAGCGGCCCCTCCATCCCCCTCTCGGAGATTCCATCCAATTCGTCATCTTCTCCAAAATTTCCTTCACCTCCGTCTCCTCCTCCGCCGCCATAGATGGATATGAAGCCCCCATGGCCACCGGCGGCAACCAAGAAACGCCTTTCCTTCAGGGAACGCACATCCATGGAGTAGATCTTGGTCAGGGATGGATCACGGAATGAATTGCCGACGATCCTGAAGCCCATGATGGGAGAGGATGGGGATTCGGGAATGGCGGGAGATGAGAGGGTGGAGGGGTCTTTGTGGCCGGCGAATGCATCGCAGGCGTACTGGAAGACCGAGGAGTCGACGAGTTTGAGGTCGGAGGGTTTATCGATGGCGTCACCACCGTCGTCCTCCGAGGAGGGGGGCGGGGGACCGCGTTTTCGGGGGCTACGGTGGAGAGGGACGGAGGAGGACGGAGGGGATTTGGGGTGGCGCCTGGTGGGTTTGGGCTTCGGCGTGGAGAGGGAAACGATGCCGAGCTTCTGGAAGAAGTCACTGTTGCGGCGGATGTTTTCCCGTCGCGCCTGCTCGTAGTCTGAGGCGGCGGTGGAGACGGCGGAGGCGGCGGGGTGGGCGGTGGGACTGGGATTGGGGGGTGGTTGTGGGAGGAGGAAGGAGTCCATTGAGGACTGCTTCAGTCTGGAAGCTGCGGCCATGGCGGTGGGGGGTTTGAGTTCTGTTGTGCCGGCGGAGTGACGGACGTTAGAGGGATCGAGAGAGACGCTTTTCAGATTGGCGGGAAAAGAATCCGCCAGTAGGAAACCCTGGTAGGGCCCACTTGACCGGGTTGTTTCGGGTAACCTGATCCAACCCGCTCCAATTGTGATGGATTTGAAATGATCTTTATTGGGTTTGGACTTTTGTGTGTTTGGTTGACTGAATAGTGTGCTCACAGAAAAATAATTTTTCCATTGAAAACCAGTTTTTCGTTAGTTTTTTTTTAAAAAATATTATTAAAAAAATAAATATTTAACTAAATAGCGGTTGACCAAAACTATTTACCAACCTAGCGTTCTGACAGCCACATGGCATGTTAGTGTCATAAAACGAGTCGCAATTTTTATTTTCCCTATATAAGTAGAACCCGGTATTTGGATTACCGGATTTAAAACTGGTATTCTGGATATCGAGTTTAACCGAAGCCTCTAGTATAATTTTTTCATATTTAGCCGTTTTCTCATTGGGTTTCAGGTAAACCTGGTATCCAGAATACCAGTTTTAAACCCGGTAATCCAGCTACCGGGTTCTACTTGAAACAAAAGAAAAAAAAAACCTCACGACTCGCTTTACGATGCTGACATGCCACGTGGCTGTCAGAACGCTAGGTTGGTAAATAATTTTGGTCAATCGTTATTTAGTTAAATATTTGTTTTTTAATAATATTTTGAAAAAAAGATCTTTTGGGTACGTTCTTTTTGGCAAATAAATTATATTGGACATTGATTTGCTCGGGTAATCTTACTTTGTTCCATGTTCTTTTGTCAAATATCCCGGGTAAATGATTTTTAAATTTTTTTCCCCCCTCGTTCTGTGTCACATTAGAATTCCACCAAAATTAGTTGGATATTGATAGGCCACCGCGGCCGACACATTATTTTGCCGAGATCTATTTGATTCATCGAAAATTTAGATGAATTTGTCCAGCTAAAAAGAACACGAGACATTTAATTTCTTAAGACATTATAGTCCTTGTCCATTAGTGTCTCAAGTAAGTGAATTTTCCATCCCATTAATGCCTCGCCAAAAGACTTTTTCTCCATCTGGTGGTGGTATGTGGTTACAGTAATAGTGCTACCTTCTTGTAGCGCCAGCGTGTGGCGCCTCGTGGAAGTCCGATTGTGACCTCCCCACTTGAACCTACCACAAAAAAAAAATGGTGTGAAACAAAGATGAATGGTGTTCGTTTTCTTGATGAATATGTGGATTCAAGCCGATCCCGTCCCGCTTGATTCATCCTGCAGGAACTGTTACGACTAATAATCAGGTAGCGATATCCGGCCATACTGAGACCTTCGATAGAATGTAAGCACTGAAAAATTTATTTCCTTCGAAAGCAACATAGCTTCCTAATGAAGCCGTTAATAATCCACTCTCAGACAGCAATGTTGAGCGGTTGGTCCCGCATCGGTGATGGAAGCGGAGATCATTATCTTATATACTTGCTGTGCTCCTCTCCATAAGGTCAGTATTTTGGAAGCCTCCTGATGATATTGCCAGCACATACCAAGAAATCAGGGGTGTATTTTTTTTCCGATAAATTAGGTATAGGTCCTCAACTATTTTGCAATATAGCTGCAGGACACCATAATTTGCTATATCAGCTAAGGTCCCTACAAGTATACATTCGTCACCAGAAAGAGTATATATTCGTGTTCAGAAATAGTATATATTCGTTTCAAAAAGAGTACATATTCGTCTTTAGAAAGAGTATATTCGTCAAGAGGGACTTGAGCTATATTTCAAAATTAATGTGTTCTGCAACTAAAAGTTATCTCTCAAAAAAGACTTATGTCAAACTTTCCTTTTTTTTTTTTTTTTTCAAGAATTCATATTTTCTAAGAAATTGGTCCATTCCAATATTCTTTCCATATAGCCAAAAAATAGCGGGTTTCATTTCGCAGGGAACAAACAAACATACAAACCCTGTTATGACAAGAAAACAGGAATAGACCAAATTCCCAGGAAAAGAACAAATCTGAGAATTGCAATTCCCAAGAAATGGGCCCATGCACGTATTACTTCCACCAAACACCAGCTTCACATAAAGTAGAATTTGCCCTGCAAGAAAAACCATACAAGCACTGTTATCGTAACAAAATGGGAATGAGCCCATTTCCTGGGAATCCTAATTCCAGGAAAAGAACACAGCCAAAGAGTTGTGAGAAGGAGATCACCTAAACTTTTGACAGATAGGCTGTGGCTTTGGCTTGCTTGCGACCAAGGTACAAAATCTCGAAATATTTCGCGAAATATCGCGAAATATTTTGGTTTTCCCAGACCTCGACACGAAATGTCTACTGCGATATCAAACGAAATAGAAATCACGATAATATCGCGATATATCGCGATATTTCGCACGATATATTTGCCGGCACGAAATATCGCGATATTTCGTGGAAATTTCGAGATATTTCGGGAAATTTCGAGATATTTCGGAATTTTGGCACCGAAATATTGGGACTGACTAGTTATAAAAGAGGACTGGGGGTTTCGGTTTCAGCAGCTTATTTACATATAATAACATTTAAGTAAATGTCGTCTTAATTTTTATTTTCTCCATTTACTTTAAGTTATTATATGTAAATAAGCAAATACCCCCCCATTTGATTTCAATAAAAATATCAAAAAAATCAAAAACCAAGTGAATCAAAAAGTAGGTTTTCAGTTTTAGTAGGAGAAAACAGTTTTTTCGGTTTTTCATAAAATTTGTATGTTGAGAAAAGTGGTTAAATCAACTCATTTTTAGCTCAAAAAATTCCACATGATGTAGAACTACAAGTACATCTAGAAAACCATGGTCCGTCAAAGAAAATTTTGAATGTATAAAAACTTTTCTTTATAAAAACTCATTTTTTCAGACTTAGTAAAAAAACAGTGTTTTGCATTTCAGCATAATTTTTGTACGATTTCAAACTTGCACAACTTTCTTGTTTTAAGTCCATTTTCAAAATCGTTTGAAGCATTAATTTAACAATCAACTAATCTTTATTTTGAAAATATTTTTCTCCACAAAAAAGATTAAAAACCATTTTAAAAACATAGATCAAAACAGGACCAAACAAGACTGCACAAGACTCACAGACTCAAATGCAAAATACATGCTTTGTGATGCTCTACACCCATAGATATGGTATAAATATTATCTGAGTGTTCCAAAACGTGTATCTATACTTAGTTTATGACTATCCAGAATTTCATTCAAAAATTCCATTAAAAAATCAATATTTCCACCATTTCCATCAAATCACAATATTTCCACACTGTCGAAATATTTCCACGAAATATTTCCATTTTCCAGGAGGTCGAAATATTGACCGAAATGGAAATTTCGAACCTTGCTTGCGACATTGTTTCCTTGTAAGGCCATTCAGCTCGTCTGTAATGATGAATTTGATGATGGAAGCGGTTCTGCAAAACTCAGAAGCCATTAACAGTTGATCGAGAGCATCGCTCGGTTAAGGAAGATGGATACATTCCGCCATGGCAAACCTCCAATATTAATGTGCAAGCCCAGGAGGGGAATCGGATTCATACTGCCAACTAAAATAGAAAATCTTTTTTTTTTTAGTAAGACCGAAATATAAACCTGCTGTACAAAAAAAAAAAAAAAACCAAAAAAAAAAAGACGTTCTTTCTCGCCCAGCGATCCGCTCATGAATGCAGATAGTTACATGATGATCCCTTCTTGCAGTAGCCGCTCTCATGGAACTTGCACACTCCCACCTTCTGCCCTTGCCCTCTTGGAGGTGGCCGCGATGATGACCGCCCTCCACCACCAGACTGCATCCTGCTGTTCCGATATCCCTGGCCACCACGGTCGAACCACTCCCCGTTCTGGTCCTGCTGACTGCCCCAGTTCGGATTCCCTTGCCCGGCTCCCCAACTGCCATTCGCGTTCGTATTTCCCATTGGTGCTGGTGCTCCCCAACCTGGATTCGGGTTTGAATTTCCTGGCGCAGGCCCTCCCCAACTTGGATTCACTGCATTCACTTGTGCCGGTGTCCCCCAACCAGAACTCGGGACCGTGCTTCCCTGTGGCGGCGGAGCTCCCCAGCCCGTGTTCGGGTTCGAATTTCCCTGCGCTGGAGTCCCCCAACCTGAACTTGCATTACTCCCTTGTGCTGTCATACCCCAACCAGTGCTCGGATTGGCGTTTGGCTGGACTGGCGTTTCAACCTGTGTCGTCGCTCCCCAGCCCTTGTTTGTGTTACCTTGTAACGTTGTTCCCCAGCCTGTGCTTGCATTTCCTTGTGCTGCTTCGGTACCTCTGCCAGGGTTTTGTGGGGCTGTTCCCCAACCTGGGTTTGATGGCTGTGATGATGCTGGCTTAGAAACATCGGACGAGGCCCATGGATTGTTCTGCCCTGCGGTCGAGTCAGCACCGAGATCCCACCCAGAGGGCTTGGTGGCTGGAGTCGGAGATGGCAGTGACCACTCTCTGCTCTTTGTATCTGGTGGCCCTTGCCAATTACAAGAATTTAGCTTTTGGTTCTGATTCTGCTCCCTGTTCTCTGAAGGTGGAGTACCGAGGCTTGGACCATTTTGTTCCTGAGATGAAGCACGACCCCATCCTTGAGATTCGGACTTGGCTGTAGGCTTCGTACTTGTGGCAGGAGAGATGAGCTTGTCCTCCATGGCGGGTAGAGGATCAAGTTCATTGCTTTGTACTATAGGAAGATCCTGCCTCTCTGATAATGGAGTTGGACTCGGACAATCATCTTGCAAGAACTGGTTCTTCTTAGAAGTGGGACTGCCCATAGCTGCTGAACAATCTGACCCTTTCATTCCCTCCCAGAGGAGGGTTGACTGGTTTCCCAATATAGCTGGTGCATCAGATTCAGACGGCTCCTTTTGCTGACTGGATGTATGAGAACCAACCAAAGCATCAAATCTCTCTGGAATTGTGGAAGCATCCACAGGTTCCGCCATTTTAGTCTTGTCGGGCCTAGAAGCGGATGCAGCTGACCATGAATCCCAACCATTCACAGCTTCAGCCTTTTTTGCCTTGTCAGGCATAGAAGCAGATGCGGCAGTCCATGAACCCCAACCATCCGCTTTGCCTTTTTGATTCGACGCCGCATTAGATGCAGCGCTCGATCCCCAACCTCCAACTGAATTTGCAGCAGCTTTGTTCGGCTCCATAGTCGCAGCAGTGGACGGGGCGGTGCCCAATCCAGGGCCCGCACGATGGAATGACATTGATGTGTTCACAGCACCTTGAACATTAGCCCAGCCACCGCTGCTCGGTTGCGGAGTGGGAGACGGCGGATTAAATGAATCATTTCCCCACTGGTTTCTCGATTCATTTGCAGGTTGCAGCTTCCAAGGCTCTCCGGAAGATTGCTGACCTGAAGAGCTCCAATTAGGCTGTTGCCTCTCATAACCGGGACCACCAGGCCGTGGTCCCACGGGCCTGTTAGAATTCCATGCACCTCCACGATCCTGTCCCTGATTCCATCTGCCAGCATTCCCTCCTCCTCGCCCCCCTCTGCCTTGGTAGGGCGGTGGTGGCTGATAGTAGTTGCCGGGAAATGGAGCAGTTGGTCTGGGAGCGCTATAAGTTTGAGGCTGGGCAGGCCACGCATTAGGAACCCTTGGTGTTTCCCAGCCTGTCAGACCAATTCTCCCCTCCATAGGATTAGCCAATTCGGCTCTCGGTGCAGACCAGGCAGTCGACTGACTTGCCAACCTACCGGCATTTGTGAGCCCAGTGCTGTCAGCAGCAGGGAAAGAAGCACCTGCATTCCACTGAACCACCCTATTCTGATTGTTGTCGACCCATGACGGAGGAAAACTTGTAGACTGAGAAAAACTATTGTGCTGAGGTTCGCGCTGAGGGGGATCTTTCTGAAACTTCCCAACCAGCGCACCAGTCAAGAATACAGCTTCGTCCTGCCTCTCTGATTCTCTCCATATCCTCAGATCAGGTGGGAAGAATCCGGTCGTGCTCCACTTGCGCATCTGCGTCATTGAGAAGGGCCCCTGGACTTTCCCCGATGGATCTAGGTAGTGCCAGATTTTGTCGGCCTCGCTGGTATTAGATGGTGCAGAGATCCCAGTAGGTTGGAGCATCGGCGCAGTTTCAGGTGCAGCAGCGTAAGACTGCTCCGGTTTTGCTGCCGTCTGGTTATTATCCCAATCACCAGCTTGCATACTAGTTGTACTTGGAGGCCCCCAACCGGAATTGCGAACATCTTTGCCTTGAGTCCACGGCGACTCATTTGTTCTATCACCGATGGTATTGATCAACTCTACATTCTCTCGTACACCATCTCCCAATGTACTACGGTTCATCTCCCAAGCAGCGTTTGAACTTCTGCGTGCTTCATTCCAGTTGTTACTTGGAATTGCACCCCCTTTTCCTGAAGAGAGGGCCTCCCTTCTCTTCCTAAGGGAGAAGGACTCCCTTGATCTACCGTAATTATCTGCACATATAGCAACAAGTGTGTATATATCAAAGGAAAAAGAAACAAATGCCAGAATGAAATATAGAAACTGTAAGAGAATCCAAGGGGGCAAAAATACCTTGATCTTTACCATCAGATTCTCCTTCATCGGCAGATTCGTATCTTGGATCCATATTTGGATCGGTGTGTATTTCCGGAATCTCATTTAGCCTACGCCTGCGCTCCTCCGGCGTGTTCAGAATCTGCAGCTTCTCGACACACTCTCTAAGCGTAAAACGAAGTTAAGGATTGGTGGATCATTGCGTTTACGGGCTATCAGGTAGAAGAATTTGATATTTGAGACATAAGAGAAGAAACTTCATGTATGCCAAATATTAGCATCAATCTTTCGTCCAGCACAGTAAATAGTTAGAAAATTGTGGACAAAGAATCGTGAAAATATATAAAAAAGAATTTTTACAATTAGAACAAAAAATTCCTTTGACAATTTTTCTGAATATGATCTAAAAAATGCCAAAGGTGGGCATGAGGGGTTAAATGAGAAAAGTGACTTTTAGGTAGACATGCTGATATTTTTTATTTAAAAGTTACATTCTAGTGATAAATCCAAAAGGCTAATTGGTACAGACAAACCTTTACGTGACGCACGTGCGCGCACGCGAGAGAGAGAGAGTCTCATTAGGGCCAATAAGCCAATATATATAGAGTGCATTTGTGTCCTCATTTGAGGCTATACAGCCTATATGTATGACGAAACACCCCTCCCCCCCTCCTCTTAAACTCATGGTCGATCAACGATCGAGAGTTTGCGAGGAAGAAATTAGAACCTAGGAGTCGGGTGTGACTTTGTGTAGTCAGTAATCTGCTCTATATAGGAAACATAGGGGAAAGCGAGAGTTTGGGCCTTGTACTGTTGTCGGGTGAAGTATCAGTTGATCTCGATGTGCTTCGTCCTCTCGTGTAAAACAGGATTGCTAGCAATCTGCATAGCACTCTGGTTATCACAGTGAAGAGTTGTAGCTTGTAGGTCCAGAAATCTCAACTCCTAGAACCCCAAGGAGACACCACAGGTGAACAATCATTGGGTGGTGGCAACCATGGATCGAAACTCTGCCTCGGTGGTGGAGAGTGAAACAGCCTTCGGCTTCTTGCTGCACCATGAGATGAGAGAATTTCTAACAAACAAATAATAGCTAGTAGTCGAGCGGTAAGTAGTCGGATCTCCAACCTAGCTAGCATCAGAGTAGGCACGTTGTAACAACCGGTATTAGAAAAAAAAAACTTAAAATTAAAAAAATTAAAAACCCAAAACCCACCCCTAAAACCCAAACCCAGCCCAAGCCTAACCCGATCCAACCCCATCTCTCTTCCTCTCTCTTAATCTCGAACCCAACCCCAACCCAGCTGACCCTCTCTCTCTCTCTATATATATATCTCTCTTTCTTTCTCTCAAACTCAAAACCCAAATCCGAACCCGTACCCGAACCCCCCAAACCCTCACCCTCACGCTCACCCAAACCCGAACCCGACCCTTCTCTCTCTCCTCTCCCATCTCTCGGATCTCTCTCTCCTCTCACATCCGACCTCTCATCTCTCTCACCCCGATCCCCCAAAATCCGGCCGCGAATCCCGCCGCCGCCTCGGATTCCGCCCCGAATTTGTCGGCTGCCGCCCCTCCCCTCCCTTTAAAAGTCCATGCCAGCCCCTCTCCCCCTTCCCTCCTTCAGCCCCTCTCCCCCATCCTCAGCCCGACCCCCTCACCCACCTCTCTGATCTCTCTCTTCCCCCTCCGGCCTCTCTCTCATCTCCCTCTCTCTCGGTTTTTGCCGGCGCCGCCCGACGGCCGGCGACGCTCAGGTGAGAGGCCCCCTTCGGCCTCCCTCTCTTGTATCGCCACCTGGCCTGACCACGGGCACCTCGCCCCGATCCGGCACCCCTGTCGTCGCACGGCCCCGACGCCGTCATCAACAACCCGACGACCCGAACCGCCCGATCTCCGGCCTCCCTCTATATGTTGCCAACCCGACCCGACCTCCGGCACCCCGTCGCTGCAACCCAACGGCCGCCACCCATCAACGGTGCCCCATAACCCTGCCACCTCGGCCGGGCCCTCGCCTCGACGCCGTTCACTGTCGCACGGCCCTGGTGCCGTCGCCCCGTTGCCAACGACCGAACCACCCGATCTCCGGCGCCTATCACTGGTGCCCTGCAGCCCCGATCTGATGAACCGATTCCCTATGCTCCATCACACGACCCCGATCCGGCCCGATTCCCCTTGCCCCATCACCGGCGCAACGCTATGACCCGATCCAACCCCGGAGCCCTTCTCTCTCTATCTTTCTCTTGTGTACGATCGTCGACAACTCCGGCAGGCTGCCCAGCCAGAACCCGGAGCCCTCCTCTCTCTCTCGTGTGACTGTGTGTGTGTGTGCGTGGCCATCGGCCACTACCTTGGAAGGCTGCCCAGCCATGGCCCGACGTCGGAGGCCTCTCCTCTGCCTCTCTCTTCCTTTTTCTCTATTTATGTGTGGATGAGCTCCTCCTATAAGCCTCGCCGCTCAACGACGACGAACCCCATCGGTCACCACCCAACCCAGGGTTCACCTCGACTCCTCCCCTCTAAGTATGCGCGTGTGCGAGCGTGAGCGAGTGGGTACGAGCAACTTGACCTCGACGAGCCTTTGGTCGGCCGACGCCGACAACCCCAAATGTCCCTCTTTTTCTCTCTCTCAACGTAGAACTGATAGCATGCATGTGTGAGTACGGGTAGTAGTCGATTATGTGCATGTGTGTGCATATGCAATCATGAGAGCATGATCGAGTGGTGCAAGCATGAGCTTCCATCCTGAATCAACATGACCCCCCTCTTCCCACCGATCTCCATCTCTCTCTCTTCTGATCTCTCTATATGTGTGGTTGCGAGCAGTCGGCGACGGAGAAGATCAGCAAACCGGAGGAGTTGCAGCTAGAGCCGATAACCCCCATCGGCAGGTCAGCCACCCCCCTTTGTTTCCCTGTTTTTTTTTGGTGTTGTTGAGACCAACCCAACCCCTAGCTCTTGTGGCATAATCCCTTGATGCGGCCAAGGCTGCCGGCACGGTGGCCGACAGATGTGCAGTCGGCAAATCCTGACCAAGACCCGGCCAGGCCCCCACTTGGGCTGACGACCAACCGGCCATCCAACCACTAGTCAAATCCAGTCCCCCTCTACCCTCGCTATTGTGAGCACCGATAACCTGTTGTCGGCGGTGAAGTAGCGAGTGGCTCTGACCACACTTGGCCTAGCATCACTCAGGTGCCTTATGATTAGTAGCCGAGAAAACCCACTTAAGACTAACCGATCTTGTCAATTATTAGTAATCGCCCCTTTTTGCTAGCGGTGAGCAATGTTGCCTTGTGCATGGCGATGAACCACCGTATGTTATGCAACCGTACATCATCAATCGCATCATTTTATGTGCAAACAAGACGGTGCCTGATGACTCCCAGAGCATCTTCCGACCAATTTCGGGATTCGACCGGTTAAGGCAAGATAGTCACCGCCAATCCGGGTCTAGGCTCGGCAGGCTTGTAATTGTCGATTTAGTCCCTCGAGCTCACACTCGAGATTAGCGAGCCTGATCTCGTCGGGTCGCGCATGTTTCAGAATTGTTAATACCGATGCGGGTTAGACCGCCTTGTATAGTCATTTGCGCACGAGACCGACCCCCCCTTGGCGGCAACAATACAATGGGTGGGCCACCGGTACGATTCCCGTGTGAGTCCCTCATTAGAGAACAAACCATCTAGATCCGTATCTAGCCTGAAGTCAGCTCGGGCGGATGATGAATCAACTCCCAATCTTATAACTGGCCCTACTGTTGCACACCTTGGTGTGATGCGGAAGGTCCCTCGGAGCATGATAGCATGCTAGTGGCAACAACCGACACGGGTACGACCGTTTAGTCGGATTAGTATAATTGGACCTTAGTGCGACTCTTCGCATCGACAATGCCTACTAACTGAGACTTTAGCATCGTTTTACGTGCCGATAGACCGGCGTCCGATGATGCCTAAAATTTCTCGACTCGGCCAACTCGGTCCTAAACCTGTATTACTCGGTAGCAAGCATTGACCATGGGTCCGCTATGTGTGAATTTGGCAGTACGTAACCGGAATGATCCAGCCGTAGACGGAGCAGAGACGGATCAAGAGCAGTTAGCAGGAGTTTGTGCGTAATCGACAACCAGGTGACATCTACTTCTCTTCCCGTGATCTTTGATAGTGGGAAATGAGAACTAGGACAGGTGTCCTCGATACTGCATGCGGGTCCCGCCGGGCATCGCCGCATGTGGTCACGTGGACCCCTCCTTGCATGCGAAGTCGCGAGTCCGGCGACACATGCTTTAAAATATTATTAAAATAAACTTGCCATAAAATATTAATAGAATAATCATAATTATTGTATGGACACCGTAATTAGGTATTTCCTTAAATTAAAATATAATTTGAATAAATAATAATTATCGGGACCCGTCATACTAAAAGGAGTGGCAACCCTAATATACTGGTTTTGGGGGAGTGTAGGTCAAATCGCTTTAAGAGCGATGTGACCTTTAGCTGTAATGCTATTATGGTTTGCGAGAGCAGTGCGAGACCAGGGTTAATGTGGCAAATTACTCACCGTATGCATTTTTTTTAATTGTCTCAGTATATGTGTAAAAATAATTATTTACTGTGTGGAGCGTTTAATACTTTATTAAAATGGGTGAAATGGATAATCTATCTTGTGGAAAGATTGGACCCCGTGCGCGCAAGGGCCGTGAACCACCCTGCGCGCACAGCCAAAGATCAGTAGGCTAGGGGGTGGGGTCACGGGCAAGGATTGTGGTAAAGCCAATAGGAGGTGCCCTCGAGTAGGGATTGGCCTAGCAATTCCTATCCCGGGGTAGTTGAAGACCCTAAAGAAAGCAAGTTGGGCGGTAGAGCTCCACCGTGAAAGACGGAAAACCCCTATGGGTTATTTGTGCATGGTGTGGGAGGATGCACGGCGAGAGAGTTGGCCCTCTATATCGAAAAAAAAGGCCCTATAGTAATGCCCGACCGGGGGCAGGATGAACAAAATATCCGGGGTTCACATTAGGATAAAGGTTTTATATGATTGCTAATTAATTATGGAATCTTAATGTGGATTATGATACTGCAGAGCAGGATAACCTAGTGATATTAGATGGTCATTTTGTTTGAATGGTTTGTTAATACTATCGAATAATGGATGAACTTTAAGTTGGACAATCTAGTGACAATAGGTATTGCATGTGAACATAGACTGCTAGTAGGATTACGGTATTCATCTGTAAATATTAATATTATGTAATAGAACTACTAAATTTAATTCAATTAGCTCAGTTGTCTCATAGTATTAAAGACTATTAGGATGTCACTAGCCATTAATTTGGCTAATCTCCCAATTTTCTATTAGGGGCTACTCTTTCCCACTAGTAGACTCTCCTGCAGGTTCGGAGGTTAAAGAGTAGCAGTGGGACGCCAGAGGCGGAGTTAGGGTTACGATAGTGTTCTATCTTCAGTATATCATCTTGTAGTTTTTCTTATTCTAGCAATGTAAACGATTGGATTGGAATAAGGATTATTTAGTCTAGTCAGTGTTTGTGATTGTTAGTGGTGATGATTCAGCTGAATCTTTTGGGTAGGCCTCTCCTCAAGGCTCCAATCCTAGGATAGCTCACTATGAAAATATAAATCTTAAAGTGACCTAACCGACTAGCCCCGTAGATATCCATAAACCAGTGCCCGAGTGCTAGAGAACGAGTGAGGCTACTCGGCTCTCCGTCAGAGGTTTGAGTCTCGTGCTCCCTTAAGAGGGACTTCTGTCAGCATGTGGGGCACCGACAGGTCGCACATGCTGAGAGGATAGCCCGGTTGAAGGTCGAGCGTGGTCATCTCTATCGAAAATTTTTAGCTCTCTAGGTTTCCTTTTAATAAAATATTTTTAAAAATCAAGTTTTAAAATACCCCTTGTTTCTCCCTCTTCCTTCTTCTTTTAGGTGAGAGCTGCAGTCCTGTGAGAAACCCTAAATGGAGTAGACAGTTGACCAAACCCTAAATCCCTTTGGTTTTTCTCTCCTCACACCCCAGGGATCGGTTTTAGATTTCTGGGGCGTCACACACGTAGGACCAGAGAAGGAGTCGAGGACAGAAAGAGCGACCGATTGATAGTGCCTGGAAGGTACCAAAAAATCCGCAGGAAGGCGGCGTAACGAGTCGAGAGAATGGCCTCGGCAAACTGGTTGACGATGCAGACTGTGTAGGCATTATCAAGCCTGGAGATGTAGAGGTAGGCCAGCTGATCAACAATCTGTCTGTACCAAGTAGGATCCGAAAAAGGCTCGACGTCTGTAGGTCGGAGCTTCACATGAAACTCGAGTAGAGTGTCAACGGTGCGATCATTGGAAATAGCAGCTCGACTGAGGATGTCAGGGGTATACTTCTGCGGGGGGAGCAGAATCTCACTTACCCTGGGCAATCTCCATGTAAGGAAAGTAGCGCAAAAGACCAAAATCCTTCATATGAAATTGCTCTGGAGATCCTACTAAAGTGAGGCTATGGTACCCGATGTCTCCCTGCGGTAAGGACCACATAAAAAAAAAGATGATTCGGAGAGCTCTCGATGAATCCGACCTTTAGTAATTGCACGACGAAAGTGCTCAAACTAGGCTCGAGGAGCCTGTTTGACCCCTTAGATGGCTCAGCATTGGCGGCAGGCATTGTGGGTACCTAAAATATGCTGAAATGCGAAACACTATTTTTTTACTAAGTCTGAAAAAAAAGAGTTTTTATATAGGAAAGCTTTTATTCATTCAAAATTTTCTTTGACATGGTTTTCTAGATATACTTGTAGTTCTACATCTTGTGGAATTTTTTGAGCTAAAAAGGAGTTAATTTAATCACTTTTCACAACATGCGAATTTTATAAAAACCTAAAAAAACTATTTTCTCTTACTAAAACTGAAAATATACTTTTTGATTCCTTTCGTTTTTGTTTTTTTTGATATTTTTATTGAAATCAAATGGGGGGATATTTTCTTAGTTACATATAATAACTTAAAGTAAATGGAACAACATTTACTTAAATGTTATTATATGTAAATAAGCTGCTGAGAACAGGCCCCTAGTTCCGTTTTATAACTAGCCAATACCAAATTTCGGTGCCAAAATATTAAAATTTTTCGAAATTTTTCAATATTTCGACGATATCTCTGTGAATCAATGTCTTCTCACACGATATATCACAATATTTTGCGTCGACGAATATATAGTGCGCTATGCTATCAAAGTCGGGACTAGTCCCCGACTAGTCGCTGGGCGGCATTTTGCCGACCGATTTATTTTGATTTTTTCATTGCTGGGCGGTAGCCCGATTAGTCCCCGACTAGACCCGACTAGCCCGACTAGTCCCCGACTAACGACTGCCGACTAGTCCTCAGGCAGCATTTTGCAAGCAAAATTTTTTTTGAAAGGAGTCTTTGCAAGCAATTTTGTTTGGATTTTTTTACATTGGCTCAAAGTCTTGAGTAGCAAGACTCACAACTATGGCTCTTCCCTGTAATCATCTGTTGAGCACCTAAGAATCTCCGATAAAAACATAGACAAATAATTAGTTTATTTGTTGATATTCATATAACCCTATAATCAAAATTGGGGTTGTTCACTGATTAAACATCATCAAACAAACATTGTGATGAATTCTTAGTTCTGAGTCTTTTGGCATGGGCATGAAGCCAATACAACTGTGTTCTGTTAGACTGTTACTTATGTATTTATACCCATGTTGTGAAGTGTGAAGGTATGTATTGTTATTAACCGACTAATATCATATACTTATTGACATTTATACTAGTTCATATATCATATATGTTTAGGGAGGGGGGGAGGGGTTAGAATAAGTTTTGGCCGACTAGTCCCGAATTAGTCCCGACTAGTCCCGACTAGTCCTAGTCGGCCCTTGGCCGACTAGGGCCGACTACCGACTTTGACTGCATAGATAGTGCGAAATATCATGATATATCGCAACATATTCGCGATTTCTGAACCGTCCGGGGTAGCTATAGGAATTTTGTGTCGAGGTTTTGGAAAACCAAGATATTTCGCGAAATTTCGTGAAATATGTCGATTTTTAGTACTTTGGAGATAAGTGAGGAAGGGCACAGGAGGAGTCTCAAGAAATGTGAGGTTCTGAGACTCGGTATAGTAGTAGGGAACGTAATCAACGAAGGAAACATGACGATATTCTAAAATGAAGAATTTTTAGAATTAGAACAAACAATTATGTCGATAGCTGTCCATAAGCTTTCCTCTCCAAAATTTCGGTTATAGAATTTTCTGGACAACAAAACCTCCTTCCATTGATTTGACCAAAAAATAATACGATCGAAAAACCCTTTCACACACATACTCCCAGATGACTATCTAGTATCCCACCAAAAAACTTGTATTTCCGAGCACTTCCATGGTTGGATTCTAGACCAATCTCAGATCTGATTGCCCTCTTTTAGACAGAGCATGATCCACCAACCCAAGTCTTCCCAATAACCTAAGTCTTGAGCATCAATCTAGTGTAGAGTATAAAGTTATCAACAGTTATCAGCAACATGGGTATACCTCTATACAAATTGTGAGGAAGAAATAGAGGAGGTGTATCTTTTTAAAAGGTGGGTGAATTTTTATAAGGTTTGCATTCTACAAGAGTACAGATCTAAGCCCCAGGAATCATTAGACACTGGTTCTTGTGATTCTTACTCCACAACTCCAAATCCTAAATATTCGACTACGTTACGTAGTCCGATTTCCAAGCAAAGAATATCAGCAGTCGAAGCCCTCACATACAATAAGCAAAAGCTTTTAAAGAAATGCATTTACAAAATGCATATCAAGCTTGGTGTCTTATTCTTAAGTTCTGCTCTACTTGAACATTTTAGATTGTTTCTGTTAAGAACGACTATATCACTAAACTGAAATATAGCTGCTTTCGGGAAAAAAAACTTGGCATCCAAGTTCGCAAAAATCTAGACCGAGTTTAAAACAAGCTATGATGAAATGGAAAAGGCAAAAAGATGTCTGAACAAAATCAATCAGAAAATAGAGTTAACAAATTGTTAACAGGCACAAGTCAAGTCGGATCTGATATCCAAGACAATTGTTGGGATTTCTTTCAGAAATACGCCATGGGAGGGGTTTAGTAAGGATTGGAGTGAGAATCAATCAGTGTCAACTAGAAGATCTAGAATTAACAGAAAGTTATAAAAACAAAAATAGAAGGCAACTGTGATCATTTGGTAGCACATAGAGCAGGGAGGAATGTATAAAAACAAAAATGAAAAAGGTGATTCAAGTAAAAAATAAGGAAAGTATGTAAATTAATATGAGGTATACAAGCTAAACAAATATACCCATACTTCATGAAGAAAATAACTGTCCACATCATAAATGAGCGATGGCCACTAAAAAATTAGCTAAATTAGCAAGAACATTTTACCAATTCCATGCAATAAACAAACATTAGATTCTCATAGAAGCATTTTATTAGAAGTAATAACATCATACATTTTAGTTGAAAGGATATTCTTTTCTGCGTCCTTTTTCACTTGCACGGTCACGAAGATGACCTAATCGTAACTTCTCACTTTCCAGCCACTGCATAAGAATCACAAGAAATGCAATTGCATAAAACATGGAATGACTTATGTCTTGCAGTGTAATATAGAACCATAAGATGACAGAAACTCAAGTGCACTTCCTATATAAAAAGAACATATGATGTACAGAGAAAGTACTCACATCACTGACTCTCACAGCCTGGAGAACCCTAGCTTTCTCCTGAACCTCCCCCTAAAAGCATTGAAATGATATCCTCTTTCAGAAGAAAAATAAGATCATAATGTAGGATACAAGGTGAAGAAAACTTACCACTGTTAATGGGTGTATCAAACCACATTTTATACTCTGACGTAAACGTTTGCATTCCTCCTAAAGAAACAGATCATTCATTAGGAGATCAGAAAGTAAGCATAAAGAAGCATGTGACAGAAACAACCAAGATCAACAACTGTTTCATACTACATTACATGTTTAAATTCTCACAGTTTTTTGTTTCTTTTGTTTTCTGAACGGGATAGGTGACGAACTCCCTATTATAATTTCATTACTTCCGAAAAGTGATGAAGCACCAAAATTTCTCCAGTCGATAAGCATCAAAGTAATCTTCCATCTTCGCTAAGTGAAGCTGGACTTTATTTCCCTTCATGGATTAGATCGGTAAATTTAGTTTTCATCATGTTGGGAGTTCCATTGGATGATTTTGGCTTCCACAAAAGCCATTAGATCACGTCCCTCATGGTCACTAAATCTTGTTAGGTGTACGATATTCGATATCGTGGTCATACAATCTCTCATATAGGGACGTGATCGATATCGTGGCCATTAAACACTGTACATTTGATGTAGCAGTGATGAATACAATCATTCATGGGCAGTGTTTTAACTACTATTATCGATGTCGTTATCGCCAATTGTCCCAAGGGGAAAATCAAAAATTTATCGCTTATATATTGTAACTGTCGCTACAAATTGGGTAAAAGATGGAAGAGGTGAAAAATAAGTAAAATGACGAGTTTTGGAGGATTTTTATATATACCTTTATGATATATAAATACACCATTATGAACAAAAACATACAAAACACAATCATTTATTCTAGTGGATACTCAAATAAGGCTCCATAAATGAGTCTGCAAACTGTCTGACACTTTCTGTGAACTGTTAGACACTCTCCAACGATCTGTGAATTAAATAATCACAATAAGATAACAAACACTCTGAAACATGATAAACACCTATGAAAACTCATAATTACATGGAATCCAAATTAATTTCATGTTAATTATATGATAAACATGTTGAATCGCATCAAACTTGATGCATAATATGTTTATAATCTAATTTTGTTGAAGATCTAAAGAGGGAATAAAAGGCTTTGAAAAAATATCTCAACTTTGAATCTTTGAAAAATCCCCAAATCCGCCAAAAAAAGTCCCAAATCCACCAAGAACAAGTAATGGAGACCTTAGATTAGGTTTAGAACCCAAATCTGAAAAAACAAGGAAGAAAATGGAGAAACCCCTATCCGGGCAATACTGGCAATTTTGGGCGAAACTAAGTGACTTTTCCCCATTGTCGACAGCTTCATGTAAGCTAGAGGGCAATTTTGGCGATAAAATAAGCATATATTTAGGATATTGACAATATATCGAGGGTAATTTCCTGATATCACGTAAAATGGGGAATCTGGGTGGATATCGTATCATTGCTTGGCGATGAGAAAATATCGGCAATAAATCGTTGTTTACGACTAATATTTTAAACCATGCTCATGGCTCATGGGTATCATATCTCAAGTTAGTTCATAAAAATGAACTAGAGAATGATGTCTCAAGATATTTTAGGCTTTAATTTCAGCATAGACAATAAAAGATAGAATTTCAGTAATTGAGGAAATCACAAGAAGGGTAAGTATAGCATCTTAGAACAAAAGACAATATAGGCCATGAGGTAGCTTGAAAGTGTAGGGAGACATGGTATTTTTTAAGAAAATTTTATTGAATCGAAAGGAATGTGGCAGTTGTCCCTAGCAAAGTATGGAAAGGTCACTAATAATGTCGATAACATAAAAAGAATTAGTACAAATAAGTTTGAGTAAGAGCGTTGTGCAACAGATAAAAATTTGGAAGTATATGAAAGACCAAGGGAGATAGGAGATTGATAGGAGGAACATAGAGAAAGAAGAAGATAAAATGGAAGAGATTGGAATAAAGCAGAGAAGGGAGACAGATCAAGAGGGAACCTTGGGAAGGAAAGAAATGAGGGAAGATCAACAAGAGGCAGTAGGTCTTGCTTTCTTCAAATAATCCCAATATATGAATAGATTCAAGAGAGAGAGAGAGAGAGAGAGAGGAAACACATGCTATTCCTTTCAAGAAATATCAGGAGATTGGCCAGCACAAGATGTAACCGCCAGTAATAGAATATAGCTTACCATATGAGAAAAAAAAGGTCATCGGGCCAACTAAAAGAGTAAAGTCAGAAACATTAGGTTAGACAAGGGGGCTCAAAGGAAGGGGGAGGAGGGAAAGGGAAAGGGGAAGGAGGAAGAACGGGGAAGAGAGAGAGGAGGGGGGGGGGGGGGGGGGGGGGACTGACTTTAATCTAACTATCCAAACACAACCTTAATAATATTCACAATACATTTTACCAATTCCTGTTGTGTTCATCGTCACAACAGGACTGTCTGGAACATTAAATTTCGCCGAATTAATCCAGATTTCCTTCAGTATCAACTTAGAGAATTGGAAAATCTATTGCAACTGCTTTCTGTCAACGATAAGGAGGATGAGGCGACCTGGCGTCTGTCCTCCACAGGTAAGTTTTCCTCCAAGTCCTTCTACAACTTCTTAAACAAGGGTGGCGTTATCTGCCCGGTAGCTACTCATCTTTGGAAGTCTAAAGTCCCATTGAAGATCCGCATCTTCATGTGGTTGATGACCAAGAAGAAACTGCTGACGAGAATCAATCTCCAGAATAGGGGGAATTCTAACATTTCGGATACTTCGTGTGTGCTTTGTGGCCAAGCTAGAGAAGATACCAATCACCTCTTTATTCATTGCCCATTTTCTAAGAGTATCTGGGATCATTTGAAGCGAGGTCTGAAAATCAAGGGTGCACCGGGTTCTGTTTTTTCGATGTGGACGGTTTGGAGGAAGAAGAGAATTAAAAATCGACTTCGACATAGCTGGGACTTCCTGGTCATGGCTGTCTGCTGGAGCATCTGGATCGAGCGTAACAACAGGATTTTTCGGGGGACTAAGCTGTCTTTGGGCCAGGTCCGGCTTTCCATCAAGAGGAGGCTGTTGCAGTGGAAAGTTGTCCTCCAAGGCAAAGAGCTCGAGCAACTAGATAACATTATCTGTAATCTTTTTTGATTTTTGGTCTCCTTTGTATGGTATTTTCCTTTCTTTGATTTTAATGGACTGGTAGGGGTCTAGGCCGAACCCCCCCTCATTCACTGAGAGGGATTTCTCAAAAAAAAAAAAACATTTTACCATATATCCATGTATTATCTTGTACTAACCAAGTACCCCGCTTAGGTTAATGTATACATGACAAATTACATCATTAGAGGGGAGTACCGCACAATCTGAGGTAGGTTGGAACCAGTCATTAATACTGATCCAAATCAGCCCGTCTATGGGACATACCAAATTGTCCATCACAAGCTTGAGTGATTTAGCAACTCTCATGATATTCCACTTCATCACCATGACCTGATCCTCTACCATGCACTCATGCAGTCATTCTCTCAAGCACCAACGCTTGTGATTCTTCAGCCACTAATAGAGATCTTCCCCAGACCAATAGCTACTTCGTACTATGTTTAATAGAGCTTCAGTGGGGATCTACCATCGTTTCAACTAATGGCCAGGACACTCCAGAAACGACACTTCGGCCTAATGCAAACATATATTCACCCAATTAGTGTCCCCACAATGAAGATATTATGGTAATTCAAACTAAGTTTTTAAAACATATTTACCCTAACTACAATTACACAGCATGAAAAACCAAAGTTCCTTCACAAATATAACAGAATGGGCAAATGAATTCTTCCACAATTTATATCAACCAACCTTGAATACTACCATGAACAGATTTGCCATAAAAATCGTTTATCCACTACGCAATAGGAACAAGCCACGGTTAATTCCACCCCAATAATTCCATATGAGAGCCAAGATGGAGATTTTGTGTTGACAGGTAACTGCAGAGTGAGTAGCAGCAATTACAGAGAATCTGAGGTCTAGTTACTATATCTGAAAAAGGGGGTTTGGTTCATGTCAAACTTGGGCGCAGGTGCTCGTTTTGTATGACAGGGAGCAAGTGGTTCTATTCCTAGCAAACCAAATAATGACCTTTCTATATTTGCATCTAGAGCAGCCGCTTTACTCGTGTATTTGTAACTTTTTTATCATCATTAATTTCATGTTCAACATCATTAATTTCAAAATAATGTGATTTTAATTACTATATGCAAAGAAAATAAACATTGTGTCGTCAAAAACTGTATTGAATCAAGAAACTCAACACCAAGACGATACAATAACATACAGAGACCGTAAGTGCAATCAGAAACAGTCAGCGGGCCAGCTAATTATAAGAAGTGGTCAGTGAAGCAGAAACCTCAAACAAAGATGAATATTAGCATTTCTACTACATAATATGGTTTGACATTTATAAAAGATCACTACTCCCCTATAAGACCTATACTTTATAAGAGATACCCATGCTATTGAAGGTGAAACAGACATCTTAAGTTCAAATGTGCATATTCATACAATTGGGATAACATTGACAAAACTTTAGACTTCTTCAAAGTCAACAATGCAAGGGAGGCAAAGAAAAAAAAGAGGAGGAGAGGGAAGGGGAAGGGGGGGGGGGGGGGGGGGTGCAGTAGTGTGAACATAAAGCTTGAAGGCCCTTCAACAATATTTTGCTCATGTAGCTGTATATAGTCAAACGAAAGCAAAACAATAAAAAGTGTGACCTTAAATTTAAAATAAAACTTACTTCTGTAAACTCCTGATTCGAGATGGTATCAATAGTTATGACCTCCAACTTCTTTAGATTTAATATCTCAAGTGTGATATATGTTGTCTTCTTACCAATCTTATATTTTTCTGCCGCCGTATGTGTACCTGTATAAAAAATTGTTAATTTATAACATCTAACATTTTGGAGCACAACCTGCGCATACACAAAGGTTAATGGAAAAAGACAAAGCAAAAGAATTACCAACAACTTGGACTAGACGATATAAGTCTTGCCTTTGACCTGTACCAGAAATCCTTATTCTTACAAAGGCACCAACAACTTTCTCATTGAACTTGTCAATATCATCGATCAAATCTTCCATCAAGTTGCGACGCAAGTAGATTAGATTAATGTTGTGAATATCTATTGCTGCATAATCCTCAAGATTGGTCTGTGGCTCTCTCTCCTCAACTCTTTTACGGCTTTTCCGTCTCTTATCAAAAGTAATTTTTGTTGCTGCATCACTGTATCCTTCAGCATCCATTTGACTGTAATCAGGATCTACAATTCCCTCGTGATTGTCATCTGTGACTATTTGTGAAGCCTCCTTCAAAAGAAAATGAGACTCAAGAAGTTTTAGCATTTCAAAATGCCCAACTCGTGCTTTCCCAAACAAATTTTTGAGCCTCAAATCACATATAATTTGACTTTTTCTACGAGGATCCCGAAGGTTATTTTGTTTTATATACTCAAGCAAAAGAGCTTGAACATCGAACTGAGATAGGATGGGTGTACCACCATCTTTCATGTGAGCCACAAACTCTAGGAGCTCCTTAGAAGCCCAGTCAGTGTCCTCAGTTGTAGATGCCCTTTCATTGTCTACTTGTTTTACTGAACTCTCATCAGCAGCAGCATTCCTAAAACGTCTTCTAACTTTTTTCTTTGAAGAATTGCTTCCTACACGACGTTCTGAGGAGCTGTCTGAACTAACCTCTTGGTCATCATTAGCATTGTATGATTCATCAGACGAGTTCTCATTGCGAGTGACAGCACCATATCCTTTCCATGGATTTTTAGCAGTACTCAGCTCTTCTCGTGTCAATGATAATTTTCGTTTCAAATCTAACCAATATATCTTAAATAAGTGCTCCCAACTATTTTCATCATCAAAGTCTGCTCCAACCTGCTCAAAAAAACCAAAGATAGCAGAAACATAAACTGGTCATAAAAATTTATAAGAAAATATCAGATGCAAAATGATATTATTAGCAAGCACAAACAAGTAGAAAGGAGAAAATTTGAAGAATGACATAGTACTTGACATAATTTTTTTTTAATTTTAAAACCTAACCTATTATAACATAAATAATTCCAGGTACATGTAAGAAAGCTTAATGCAATACTAGACACCTATCTCAAGTACAATATAACTACACAAATGACACAGTTTAAGAGGATTCCCAAATAATTGGAAACGGCAACCATTTAGAATACCCAGTAAGTTATCCATACTTATTGATGTCTCACTTTAAGCTTTTATGTGTGTATGTGTATATGTACGAAGAATCAAACCATTGGCCCCAAAAACTTGTTAGAGGCATTTTTCATAAGTAATGTTAAACTTGCCAGTTTTTGCTAATAATAAAAGTCATAATAAAGAATGATGATTTCATCATGATTCGAGCAATAAATATCAAGGGCTGTCTAGACACTGGTACCCGTTAGTCTCATTGATATGGTGCCATGTAAAAGAAAGGAATTAAAAGCTAATGTTGTCAATAAAATACATAGTTATTAAAAACTAAAAAAATCCCTACTTTACAAACACTTGGCAGGAAGCTCTGCCCTTGCAGATGTTCAAATACCAACTCACCCCCCAAAGAGGGGTGCCAAATCGCAGGCAAATAATTTCTTGGTTTTTTAAGCAGCATCTCTCAAATCATAAATATTCATGCCACTATTTAGCTCATTTCTATTAAGCATGTGCCAGTTTGATTTCTATAATCATTGACGAGTAGGTTTGAATCTTTAGTGTGGTTCTTTCGTCCAAACCAACTTGTAACTAACATGTGTATGTTAGACTGGACTTCAATTTAAATAGTGTACTCAATATAGGAAACACACACACACACATACATGATGGATGATATCATCATAGTGTCTCAGTTGAAATTATATGATTTCATTGTAGCATTGTATAGGACTATGTTAACAAAAGTTTTAACCTTAATTAAAAGAATTAGATGAAGATCGGGTGAGGTAAATTCCTCTCCTTATTATCATAAATCGATTTGGAAAAAAAAGATGACTTAAATTCGATTGGCCCCAAAGTATGCCTCATCTGATGACTCAAACTATGTATAATCATAGAAAAAAAAAAACATACGAAAATTGTTGAAAGAAAGAGCATAGTATAGATATCTCATGTTCTATTACTCTTGCCTCTGCTTTTCTTTGTATCAGGAAGAATGGAGACAAAACACAACTCTCATTAAGGTAAACAACTAAACATGCCCATATGTACATCCCTGTGTGTTTGTGTGTGTGTCAAGATTCAATATGGTGAACCAAGTCTTAATAAATTTTTACACTAAAACCAAAGAACCCTACCCCCCCCCCCTCCCTCTTTCACATGGATATACACGTATGCATGCATATATTACCTGGATGATGCATATATACAAACAAACAAACAAGCAAGCAAGCGTCAATGCATGCACATCTATAATCATCAAGCCATGTCCCATCTCTTTGGGGTCTACTTTATGAATCCTTCTTCGACATTCATTTCTGTTTAGGGATATATATGTTATCAATGAAAGTTCTACCATGTCTTTTTTAATTACGTCCATCAATGTTATTCTAGGTCTTCCCCTCTTCCTTGGATCTTCCACAGTAATATGAGACTCACTCCTTATCGAGGCCACCTCTACTCTACGGTCTACATGCGCAAATCATCTTAATCTGTTTAACATTTTATTGTCCTCAATTGGTGCCACTCCAACACTCCTTTAATACACTCATTGCCCAATCTATACACACACGCCACACACGCTCACTACAGTGATCTCCCTAAGCCATAATCCAAGGATTAAAGCCAAGTATGGTATAGGGGGTATATTGTTTACCTCTCAGTATCATCCATGTTGTTGAGTACCGGTATGTAGCACTCCTTGCACTGTGATATGCTATGATATGGATAGTAGAACATTGGCCGCAATGGCATTTAACTTAAAAAAGAGAATTCATGTATCGCAAAGAGTATGATTGATGGAGATCTGAGCGTGAATCGAGCACTGATGATCATGTTTTTTCTTTCACTATAACTTAAAAAAGAGAATTTGTGTATCGAGAATTTTGTATATAATATGCAATTTGATTTTCTTTCATAATAAGCTTGTTAATCATGTTTAGAACTTTCTCGCAAAATATATAACGATATAGAGCAAGAAATGAAATGTGAAATTTTATCATGGACACACAATAGTGAAACAGTTAACCCCAAAAGAAGAATGCCCTGCTGCCTCTGTCTGAGATGGGACCTGAGGAGGGGTTTATACTCAAGAGAATGGAGACATGAAAATGTTATAGAACTCAGAAAGAAGGAAAGGAGGGAGAAAGAGTTGGTGAACCAGATAAGAGATGAAGCTAATGAATACAAAATTGATTTCTACGTGCAACAAAAAGCCAATAAAAAAGAAAGGAGATTCCTGCAAAAAAAACGAAAGAAAGGGGAAGCTCTTTCTAGCCAATCAAGAAAAAAATCCATGCTGAGGTAGACAAGAACTACTGGAAGCCAATCACACAGCTTGTTTCTCATGAACTACCAAAAATAGAGAAGGAAAGAAAGAGGAGAAGAAACTAGCAATTGCTGTAAACCAGGGTAGAAATCCAGGAATGCCACTGATCTCTCAAGATGCAGCAGATATAACCACAGCAGATGAAGCCTCCATCTTCTTCAGGAACACTTGCTGTGCCAGCCCAAGATGCTAATGCTGCTGTTGCTACTCTTTCTAAGAGCTACCACAGCTGCTGTTACTGAGGCTGTAGTTTCTGCTTGAGTGTCATTGCATGTTTTCCTGTTCCTACTTGTTCAGCTTTTGTATGTTTGTTATTAGACCTTATACACCGGGGTTGGTTTGGTGTCATGCCTTGACGTCTGTGTTCTGATTTCACTTTCGTGCCCTTTATGTCCACCTACGAGTCCATAAAACGATGAACTGATGTTATGTTTTTCACTGATTTGGTGCTATATCGAGCAGTTTTTTTGCTTTGCTTTTGATGTTTGACCCTAAAAAAATATAATGTCTTTTATGAGCAGTTGACCCATCTAAGACAGATCCACAACCAAAAACACACAACCCATTACGGAACACATTTGTAACATTGATTCTTCAGTTCATTATTGTTAGGAGATGACGGCTAGGGTTTGGAGATAATGAAATGATCTCTATTGAGGGACTAAAGCCCAGTATATATGTACATCCATATACAACCAACCTGATCCAACTGTACATAGAACCCGCCCGATATATACATTAACACTCCCCCTAAAACTCACGGTGGATCATGTACTGAGAGTTTGCTGATAAAACGACGAAATCGAGCAATCGTAAGGGGTTTTGTGAGAAAATCAGCAGTCTGCTTCGTCGAGGAAATGAATAGCAGGGAGATGATGTGGGCGAGAAACTCCTGCCAAACATAATGACAGTCAACCTCAATGTGTTTGATCCGCTCGTGAAAAACCGGGTTGCTAGCAATCTGGATAGCACTCCAGTTGTCACAGAAGAGAGAGGTGGCCCCGGATATCCAAACTCCCTGGTCGAGTGTAAGACGTCGAACCCAGGCAATCTCGGCGGTGGTGGAAGCCATAGCCCGATACTCGGCTTCGGTGCTGGAGCGAGCAACGGATTCCTATTTCTTGCTGTGCCAAGAAATGAGGGAGTCGGCAAGAAACACACAGTAGCCAGTAGTAGAGCATCGGGTAGCAACATCTCTAGCCCAATCTGTATCGACGTAAGTACGCAAGACCAATGGAGAGATGGATGGAAAGAACAGCGAACGAGTGATGGTGCCCCGGAGATACCGAATAATCCAAAGGATCGCTGCAAAGTGAACGGAGCGAGGGACCAGAACGAACTGGCTGACAATACCAACGGCATAAGCAATGTCAGGTCGAGTCATGGTGAGGTAAACGAGCATCCCAACTAGCCGCTGATATCGAGAGATATCCTGGAGAGGCTCATCATCTGTGTGGAAATGAGCTTTAAGTTAAGTTTCATGGGCGTGTCAGCAGTACGAGAGTCAGTAGGAGCAGCCTCGGCAAGAATGTCGGAGATGTACTTCTGCTGGGAGATCAACAATCCACGAACTGACCGGGCAATCTCAAGACCAAGAAAGTATCGAAGAGGGCCCAGATCCTTCATCTCAAACTGACTATAGAGGTGAAGCTATGGTGGCATTGTCATCCCCGGTGATGATCATATCATCCACATACAGAAGCAGAACAATAATACCCTGACTGGAGGAGAGGGTGAACTGAGCATAGTCAGAGTATCTCTCGACAAACCCAGCTGACAGAACTGGACTGCAAAATCGCTCAAACCAGGCCCGAGGTGCCTGTTTGAGCCCATAGATAGCCCGGCTCAGACGGCAAACGTGCCCTAAAGGAACAGGAACGCCCGGTGGAGGAGTCATGTAGACCTCGGAGAGGTCACTGAGAAAGAACGCATTGGTCACGTCCATTTGATGGAGATGCCAACCTCGAGCAATTGTCAAAGCTAAGAGAGTGCGCACAGTAGTTATTCGAGCAACTGGAGCGAACGTCTCATCGTAGTCAATCTTATACTCCTAGGAGAAGCCACGAGCAATGAAACGGGCCTTGTGCCGCTCAATGGAACCATCAGGTCGAGTCTTGACCTTAAAGATCCACTTGCAGCTGGCAGGCACCACGCAAAAGGGACAAGGAACCATATCCCACATCTGGGTTCGCTGAAAAGCCTCAAGCTCTACTAACATGGCATACCGCCACTCTGGGTGTAAAGCTGCCTCACAGTACGATTGGAGCTCCCAGTGGGTGTGAAGGGCAGTAAGGAACGCTTGGTAAGACGAAGAGTAAGAGACAACTACAGAGTAGCCAGAGGAGTCGGAAGAGTCAGAGGTAAACGCAGAGTAGCCAAACTTGTCAGGAGAGTAGACATATTTGTCAGGAGGGTGATGTTCGCGCGTAGGGTAGCGCCGAACAGGATCAGGATCTGCGACCGAAGAGGAGGGAGCAGGAGCAGCAGCAGCAGGCGAGGGAATACCAGTGTGAACAAACTCAGGGGGAGGAACTGCAGAGCGACGAACGTAGACACACGTGACAAGTGATGGTGGTGGTGGTGGTGGTGGAGGAGATGGCGCATGAGATGGGAGAGGGAAAGGCGTAGGTGGTGGGGACTCAACCGGGGAAGGCACAGCCAATGGTGTGGGAGCAAGATATGGACGGAGAAAGAGGATGGTGAGAGGTAATGGAGGCGTGGAGGGTGACATAGATGGTGAGGAAAGATCTCGAGACTCAGTGGAAAAGTACGGGACATCCTCGATAAAGTAGACGTGACGAGAAACACGGATTCGGTGAGCCAAGGGATCGTAGCACCGATAGCCCTTGTGCTCCCGACTGAATCCCAAGTGAACACACCTAACCAATCAAGCAAAGAGTTTGGCGCGCTCATGTGGGGGGAGGAGGACAAATCATGTACACCCAAAGGTACGAAGATGGGAGTAGTCAGGAAGTGTGGAGTAAAGTCTTTTGTACGGGGTGACCCCAGAGAGGGTGGAAGATGGACTGGTGTTGATAAGGTGAACAACGGTCAGAACAGCCTTGGCCCAGTAGGAATGGAATAGAGGCATACAGAAGTAGAGCGCGCGCTGTCTCAATAACATGGCAATGCTTGTGCTCGACTACTACATTCTGTTCATGGGTGTGGGGGCACGACTGTTGGTGAATAGTGTCGTGAGTTTGAAGGATTTCACGCATCTCAGATAAGAGAAACTCTTATGCACAGTCAGACCTGAAGGTCTTGATATGTCGACCAAACTGGGTATGAATCATAGTGGTGAAGGTCTGGTAGATGTGAGGAATCTCAGAGCAACGACGCATGAGATAGACACAGGTGCATCTGGAGTAGTAGTCGATAAAACTCACATAATATAGAAAACCAGAAAAGTAAACACTAGAGCAAGACCCCAAATGTCAGAATGCACTAAATCAAAAGGGGCAATAGATCGAGAAGCACTGGCCGAAAACGATAGAGCCATATGATTTGCCAATCTGCAACCCGTACAGACAAATAGGGGAGAGGACACACGACCCAAAGCGCCCGAACGAAAAACGTTTTTGAGTCGATCACTAGACAAATGACCAAGCCTTCTGTGCCATAAGTCAGCATCAGAGGTGACTGACATGACTGATTTAACAGAAACCGGAGAAACATAGAGATGGTCTAGCTGTTAAAGTCCTCTCGTCCTACGACCCAACCCAATCCTCCGTCCCGTAAGCGAATCCTACACAACATAGTAGAGGAGGTAAATATGACAGTCAGTCCAGAATCACAAAGAGAACTGATAGAGATCAGATTAATATTAAGAAGAGCATGATGGACATGGGATAGGTCAGGCAACCAGTAAAGTCTAAGGTAGGAGTGATAGATCCACACTGCAGAATAGGTACGAGAGTCCCATCCGCAGTGCGGACCTCCATGTGAGTAAAAGCAGGCACTGTTCTAAAAGGCGGTCCGGCGGCCGCCTAGGCGTTTTAGGGGGTTGGCCGCTCCACTGCAGCAAAAAGCGGCACTGCAGGCGGGTTGAACAAAGGCGGGCGCCTAGGCGGGATCCGACCCGCCTAGGCGTCCGCCTAGGCAGGTAAAAGGCGGGCGCCTAGGCGGTCTCACTGTATGCAATTGCTTGAGGAAATTTTTTTTTTCTGTAATAAATTTTCTGTTTCTTCACCATATGCAATTACTTGAGGAATTTTTTTTTTCAATGTATTGTGATGAAATGTTTAAGAAGCTCTTATGATTTTTTACTATATTGGTTCTTGTATGGTATGAGTTTGGATAGAATTTGGATAACAATATATGATTGGTTGGAATTTGGGTACATCACAATAAAGTTGGAGTACAACTGTATTATCTGGTATACTCAAGTTAGAGGGACAATCGGGTATAGGTATTGAGGTAAACATACCGAAATACCCCTACCCACCCAATCCCCTCCTCCCTTTTCATAAAACTTTTATATTCAGATCGGTAGTTTTGATGTTTGCAAATGTAAAACTTTCTAATATTGTTTTTTTATATAGAATTATGAATTTATATATATAATATATATAATATATTTTATATAGGTGGGTGCCCGCCTTTTTCTCCGGGCGCCCGCCTAGTCGTCCGCCTTCCGCCTTGAAACCACTTGACCGCCCGTCTTCCGCCTTCCGTTTTATAAAACATTGAAAGCAGGAGCACAGTTTGTGAGTACAGTGGAGTCATAGGTGAGATGACAGGAAGCACCCGAATCGAAAATCCAAGGGACAACAGTACCAGAGGTGGCAGAGAGGCCGTGAGCAGGTGAGGAGCCAGTGGAGGCTAGGTGGCGAAAAAGAAGCTCCTCGAGGCACTGGAGACGGTTCGACTCAGGCTGAGAAGATGCAGTGGTAGCAGCGGGGGACGCCGGAGTCTCTACAGTAGCAGCAGCGCCACCAAAGTGGCAGAAGGAGGACTGACCACGTCCACGGCTCAGTCCACCTCGACCTCCACATCGATCGTCACGAGAAACAGGAGCCCAGCGTGGTGTTCTCTCATCCGGACCTCAGCGGGGGTTGCATGGAGGATGTATGAGACATTCACGCTTCATGTGACCGGGCTCCTTGTAGTAATGACAAAATATAGGCTCGTCGGAAAAGCTGACCGCCAGGATGCTATCGAATCCAGAGACAGGTAGAGAAGGACGAGGACCCTGAGTCTGAAGACGAGTCTCCTCATCGACCAAGGCGAGTTGAGCATTCTCTAGTCGAGGAAGTGGCTCACGGTGAAGGAGCTGAGCAGCAATAAGAGCAAAATCTGGCCGAAGTGCCGCCAGGAACTGGTGTAAGTGGCCCTCGTCAAGGTATCGCAAGAAATCCCTGGAGCGGGAGCAAGCACACCGCTCGGGGATCATAGAGTCCAGCTCATGCTAATAGGCACTCATCAGGCTGAAAAAATCTTGAATCGTGCGCTCCCCCTGACGAGCGGACTACGAGTCACAAATAAGTTGATGCCGGCGTGCACCGCCGCGAGGAAGAAACCGGTCCCGGAGGTACTCTCACATTGCACGCGCTGTAGGAAGGCGGCCGATGGAAGAAAGGAACAGACGAGCAACGGAGTTCAAGAGATAGACCCAGATGGCCTAGTAGTGGCGACGCCACGTGAGGGCGACCGTGGTAGCAGCCGTGGCGGCAACAGCAGCAGCAGAAGACACAGTGATAGCAGCGGCGCTACTGGTGACTAAGGAGGAACCGGAGGAGGCATCAGGAGGCGGGTCGTTACAGGTGATGTGACCCCAAAGATCACGACTAGAGAGCGCGGCCTCAATGGTGAGCGACCAATCTAGCTAGTCGCTTGTTGAGGACAACTGAAAGGTGACCGTCGTGAGTGATAGGGAGATCGCGACGACGGACGGCACAATAGTAGCAGATGCCATGAAGACGACGGATCAGGTGAAGATCGTGGAGGGGAGGGAGGGGGGTTTCGAAAAGGGGCTGCGGGAATAGTGGCACCGGGGGGGGGCTCGGGAGGCAAAGGAGGGGCTCAGGAGGAGAGAAGGGTGCTGGGGGGTGGCGCGGGAGGCAAAGAAGGGTGCGGGAGGCAGAGAAGGGGGGGGGGTGTTGCAGGGCCAGAGGGGGGCACGGTGTGTGTTGCGGGGCCGGAGGGGGGCGCGGGGTGTGCTGTGGTGCTGGAGGAAGGTGCGGGGGGGTGCTGCGATGCCGGAGGAGGGAAAGAAGGGGAGATTGGGGCTGGAGGGGGCTGCCGGAGTGAGATCGGGGCCGGAGGGGGTGCTGCCGTCGTCACCGGTGGTGCGCGAGAGAACCCTAGAGCTCTGATACCATGTTAGGAGATGACGGCTAGGGTTTGGAGAGAATGAAATGATCTCTATTGAGGGACTAAAGTCCAATATATATGTACATCCATATACAACCAATCTGACCCGACTGTACATAGAACCCGACCCAATTTATACATTAACAATTATTATAATACCCCTAACCCCAAGAGTTTCACTTTATTCTTGTATGTTTTGCAGCCTAAACAACAAACAAAATGGCTAAATCACACATTTACCTTATTTAAAAAAAAAAAAAAGAATGCTCTTCATTATTTGGTTGCCTTTCTTTCATTCATTAATTTGAACGAGTCAATACCTGCCTTTCTAGATACTGTCTTGAGAATGTAGCCCCACAGTTTTGCTTCTCATGACTTAAATTTATTTTTCGCCGGCTTTTCTAGATATCATGGGTTTTTGACATGTTTTAAATATTAACAATGAGCGGGCTTTTTAACCTCCACTATTCGCAAACCACATATATACATGCTATATAACCTTCACAACCTAATCAGATAACCTATGCGAACTAAATCTAATAAGGCAATAAAGTCGAATTCACCATAGTGTTATCACCCGAGCCTGCTAGGAGCCTATACGGCTTGCATAAATCCATGAGCATGGTGGATCCTATAGGCCTTAGGTGCCTAGGCCTTCACAAGACTAGTTTAAAAGTATAATTGGTATATACAGAATTAATCATACTAGTGCAAATTTTTAATTTTAAAGTTTCATTCTATAACATATGCATGCGGTCATTAATCTTTATTCATTAACTTTAGATGATAATTCATGTTTCTGGCCATTATCTAGTCTGATTCATATACGACTATTCACTTCCCCGTAACTTCTTCCTCAAAACCATGTCTCTTAACTGTCACCCTTACCTGGTAAAATTGATTGATGACAGGAAGGTCTGCATATCCTTTATTTGACTTACAGTGCATCAGATAGTAATGCAACTATAGCACATTTGAGAAAAGATTTAGCTAATATAATGAAAGATCAACATGAGGTATTAATTTTGTTGAAAAACATCCTTTTTGTAGATTCATACCAAAAGTAGAAATGAAATGAAATAAAAAGGGATGAAGGAAAGATTTAGTTTAACTGGTTTGTTTTTTCGCCGAGTCCTAAAAAAACTCGGATCCTCAAACCTTGATTTGAATTTAACCACTTTTGGACTCTGTGTTGCTTTCATTTCACATGGTGCTTTTATGTTTTAACTTGCATATCATTGTCTACATCAACAGTTTATGGTGAGAATCAGAAGATATATTTACTTCGTAGTTGTTTTAAATTCCATTTACCTCTATAAATTATGCTATGCTATATCAGTATATTGGTTAGCACTTTCAATGTGAATCTTTCCCACATAGGCACTCTAGCCCAACATACGCTGTTGGGCACCAAGAGGGAGTTTCCATCTTGAGAACCTTGATTTACTATTTTATATATAATACAAACTTGAGGCAAATGTAAATTTCAGAGAATTAATGCAGCACCCTCTCATAAGAAATATAAAATTATATTTGATATTTGTATAACTATTTACAACAACTACCTTATTATTTGCATAATTGTAACTCGTAAGGCTAAACCTAGATTAACCATATACTAATTAAAAAAATACTGACTAGGTTACAGAAATATAATGAAGTTTCAAAAAATGGCATAGTTAAAAATAAATAATTAAAAGCATCTCCTTTCAAGATATTGGCAGTTTCAGAATAAAAGTCATATATGTTCCTTGACAAGTTACTAGCAGTTTCAAGAATAAAATACCATAACAAACATTTTGGCTATATTTCAACTCATGAGAGATCTACATCTAACCAATCGAAGAAAAGACAGACAGAAAGTAGGTTCTGTGAGCTCAAACCATTATAATCAAGGACACCACATCAAATAAAGTGAATCACCAACTACTAAGATTCTAAAATTCAGTCCATCACAAATCGCATCCGGCATCCACTCGCTATAAGTATTTCGTTTAGTAAGTCATGGCGCACATTAAACTGGAAAAGAACTGATAAATCACATCCAAATTTGACTATTCTACTTAAAGGAAAGAACATGATACAGAACATAGTACACCTTTTCCTTATTACTAACCTCATTTGATTCTATCAGCATAGTCGTTCTATGACAAGTTCCGCAGAAGCCCTTGCTCCCTCTGATGCATACGAATTCAGCTTCTCTAATACACCCTTTGCACAAAGAATACGTACATGTATAGCACATATAATGGGCAGATTTTTGACAGATGCTACATATATGCCAACCTGAGATGCACGGTGAGCAACCAAAATTTTAAGAAGAATGCTATTATAGGAAACAAAGAACAGGCAAATGGTATGATGCCTTTTAAATTTTAACACACACACACACACACACACACACACACACACACACATATATATATATATATATATATATATATATATATAGGGGAGGGATACTCTTACTCATTGCCTCTTACTCATATAGTTACCTATGATCCGGGCCGTCCATTAGATCCCGACGTACGGTTCGGATTAGATGGGGAGTTAAAGCAATAGTGTCCGCATTAAATACGGGCTTTTAATACGGCCATTTAATGCGGACACCATTGCTTTAACTCCCCATCTAATCCGAACCGTACGTCGGGATCTAATGGACGGCCCGGATCATAGGTATATATGAGTAAGAGGCCATGAGTAAGAGTATCCCTCCCCATATATATATATATATATATATATATATATATATATATATATAAAAGCAAGGTCATGCTTATACAAAATAAAGTGTTGTTTGTGAGGACAATCATTAACAAGAAAACATCAAACAAGTTGTGGAATAATGAAAAACAAAAGAAAGAAAAAACTTTATGTATATGAAAGCAATATAGATTATAGACAGCAGCAGGACCAGACCAGCTTATTAGCCATTAATCAATAGAAAAGAGAAGCGGCAAGCCATATAAGATCAAGCAAAAGGCTCTATTAGGGCCTCTTTTATCCCGAGGTGATAAAGGTAACATAAACGAGAAAATAAGAATTTGTAAGCGCTCTCAGGAATGAGATGTACTCGTAATATAACTAATACCATATCCTGACAAAAAAATCTAGGAGTTTTTTTTTACTTTTTTCATCTTTTTTTAAGAAAGCACTCATTGTTTTAAAACTATTATATTTTAGTGTAAGACACTACATGTCTTAATAAGAGCTAATAACGGCTATTATAAGTAAAAAAAGGTGGTAATTCTTAGCACAACAAACCAACACAACACAAACCCGACACGGGGTTTGTCTGTTTGGGTTAAACTTAATCGAGTTTGGGCCAAATGGCCAATAACATGATTACATAATTAGGTCAGGTCCGGGGTTATGTTTGTAACCCAATTAACACGGTTTGACCCGTTTGCTTAACGGGTCATGTCAACATGGCAACCCAATTGACCACCTGTTTTACACCGAATCACAAGTAAATCGAGCCATATAATACAAACCACTAGTTCCTTTTTAAAACACTTCTTTGTGAACTAAATCTGTAAGGCACTCTCATTTCCCCTTTGAGTTTGGCTCAGTCCCTAGACCCTGTGAAAAGAAAAACAAATTGGATCCCAGAGAAACAGAGAATGTGAGAAACCCTAACAATGTCGCACGTGTGGTGAGATCTGTAGTTTTGGTTTCCCCTCTTGTTGTCCTCACATTTGAATGAATTGCTATCTCAAAGAAATTCATTTTCTTATTATGTTTGAAACTTGCCTTTTTATAATTCTACATGTATCATAAAAAGGTTACATAGGTTATTTTGTCATGTCAACCCAACTGAAACCTAATCTGCTAAACCTATTTATTAAACAGGTTAAACAGTACAGTTCCAATTACCTGCTTATTACTTATTAGGCGTGTTGGTTTGCCCCATGACCCATTTATACCTATGTCTCAACATGACACGATTATGACCCGAACCAACCATTGCCACCCTGATTATAACACATCACTTTTTTTTCAAATTTAGATGTTTTTTTAATTTTTTTGCCTTTAAGTCATTAATGTTATACTTGTCATTTCTATAAAAAAAAATATTATACTTGTAAAGGTAAGTTTTGAGGTACGTCATATGCATGATAATGCGACAAACAGTGTTCTAAAAAGCGTCCTAGGCGACCACCTAAGCGCTAGAAGACCCCCCACCACCCAGCCTAGTTCTAGGCAGTGCAGAAAAGTGGCCCAGGTCTCTAGGCGGTCCCAGGCGGCCGCCTAGGCGGGCCTAGGCACTAGATGTATATAGATGTTATTCTATTATTGGTAACCATAAAGTTATGGTTTGGAATATACTAATATTATGGATATTATGATATTATCTGAGATAATATCATGCTAGCTTTTATTCTTGTTAATCTTGAGTTTATGGTTATGTAAATGATACATGTTCTTTAAAATTATGGTTGGGCTAATCTTGAATTTATAGTAAGTTAAAAAATATATATTATATACAATATCAAAATAATAAACATAATTAAAAAACGCAAAAACGCCTAGGTGCTAGAAGGTCCCCCACCGCCCGACTAGCGCCTAGCGCTTTTTAGAACATTGGCGACAAGTAGATGAAACTTTTGACTAAATATTTTGTAACAAGGTTGATTGAGATCTCATTGGTTGATTTAGATCTAGTTAGATTTGACCTCAAATAATTGCAAATAGACATACATTCATTGGGTCAGTTATGCAGAAAGATCAAACAAACGAGCTCTGGTACCGATTGATGCAAGAGGAATAAAAGAGATACAACTCTAATACCAAAGTGACATAGAAGAAACTACAGAGAAGACACTCGATACCAAACTGATGCAGCAGAAATTACAAAAACAAATGGGCTTTGGAAGGATTAGGATTTTATAAGGATTTGGGACTGATTTTAGTTCTGGAAAACATGCCTCACATCAAAGTAGTGATCTAATATCTACTAAAGGTAGGCGAAAGTGAGAATAAAAGGGATGGGATGAAGTTTAGTAGGGTCAAAAATAATGGTCTAGAAAGATTTTGCAATCGAATAAATATTTGTAAGGGAGATGGGATTAGTTAACGGCTTGCTGCCCAGAATAGCCTTGGAGAAGTTCAAGGTATTGGTTGACTGATGAAGTCTTTTGGTGAGATCTAGAATTTGTAACAAGAAATTCAATGAACTAGAAGTTATGTAGATGCAAAATTACACTAATGATGCAAAATTCAAAAAAGGAAAATAGCAAATCAAAAAAGGAAACGATGGAGACTACAGAGTCTAATGTTTAACTAGAAACGAAGCATTCACATCTTAGTGTTTCCTAGGCATAGCACCAAGAAAGGTTAGAAAAAATAGTAGCAGATTACCTCAAAAAATATTAGAGCCCTCTTAAACTTTATACATAATTCGACAATAATTTGTAACACCCCTTACATGTGTATACATAGATCTCAAACAAACCCAAAACTGAACCATTATTTACTTGAAACTTCCTAGCCCAAAATACTATTAAATGAGGACGCCTTTAAACAATCCCCCATTAAAATAAGACCCCTAATACCACCTTAAAAATTGACCCAAAAAATAGGTTCAAAAATTACATCAAAACAAGAAACCCACTAGATTAGCCACAAGAGTAAAATTCAAATTGAAATTGGACTTCTAATCAAATGAAAAGTCCTAAAGAACGTAACCATTGGACTACAAAAAATTAAAATTGGATAGGAGTGCTAATGAGGAGGGATATCCTATTAAACTCCAAGACAAATTGTCGGATCCCTTGTGATGCCCATGATAACTGGTGGCCTTCTTCTCCTTCTGTCCTAACCCAGTTGCACTAGTTAGGCCCCCACCATGCAATTGTTCTTCCTTCCGTTTTAAATTTTTTTTTTTTTAATGAAGTTATGATTTTTTGAAGCCTAATTGCATGTCTTTTATATGCGTTGAATAGTTATTTGAGCCATTTGGGTTGGATGAGATGGTTGTCCGGGGTCCAAGATCAATTTTGTTTAATTAAATCAGACTCAGATTCAGGGTGGAATTGATTGGTGCGAATTGACCGGGGTTAGAGTAGAACACAGCCCAACCAAATATATGAATCACTAGTTGATTTAATATGCATTCATACTAATCTGTGTGAACCGTTGGCCTGCACGAGATAGATGTTTGGGGATCCAATGCATTTTCCATTTAAATCACGATCAAACTCGAGTTGGGACTGATTGCTGTATTAATCTACATCCTTACTAATGCATGGACCAGGATGGCTTACTGAGTCAGAATATTGACCCAAAAGATAAGGGACAAATTTATCTTGTCCATTCAATCAAGCTTTCTTGGATTAGATCTGCAGCAGCACCACCCTCAACATAATTCAAAATCAACTTGACCCATATACAACTGACCAGGTGGCTTCACTCACATTGTGTCATACAGAAGGTTATCAAAACTCATGATAAGTTGATATAACGATAGTTTATGATAAATATTTATGAATCATCTTAAAAAATTCAACATCAACATATTTATAACTTGCTAGGGATGCAGGATTAGTTTCCATCCCTCCTCTAACATTTTGGTCTAGGTGATTGTGACTGAAGTTTGACAGTTTTGGTTTTAGGTATTAGGATATTTACAAAAAATAAACATAGAATTAGATAAATTACAAAAATTAAAAGAGTAAATTACACATAAACCCCTTGTAGTTGAACCTATTAACAATTTCACCCCTCATGTTTAAAATCCAACAAATGTCCCCCTGTAGTTTCGATTCCTTGCACAAACACCATCTCTGAGGGGGAAAAAGTGCCCTCTCAGGCGTTTGTGATATGTTTTTTAAACTATAGGGAGGCACTTGTAGGGTTTTAAACATGAGGCGGTAAACGTGATAATCGGTCAAACTACAAGGGGTCTAAGTGTATATACCCAAATTACAAACAGTACAAGTAAAAAAAAAGTTTGATGTATATCAAAGTATAATATATATATATATAGCTTGATGATACCCATAGATATAAGGCGTAACTCGTTGTCGCTAATACAAAGTCTATTGACATAGTACCTAACTATTTCTATGTTCAACTATTCAACTATCAAGCATGATCAATCAACAGCTTGGCATCAAGTGTCAATTATCAAGTATCAACACTAGTCAAATAGGAAACAAAACTACTGATCAGTAACAAATCACAAGAATTAATTAACAAATATCCATGTTTCTTATTCAAGTTACAGCTACACCCCATATATCATAAGTGAGAACCCAAACCGTTTGAAGATTAAAAGAATAGAGTCCAAAGTAGATAGATTAAACCCCAAAGTGAACAAAGGTAATTCATTCTTCAAAGCTGAAAATTGATGACAGCAGGTTCAAAGGACTTTAAAGAGTGACCATTCCCTAAGCTAACATATATTCCCGCAACATACTGACATCAAAATAGATTCAACCTTTATTCATAGATGTCTAAATGCACAAATGAAAATCTATTGCAAAAGTTATATGTGTAGAACCCCCCATTTCATTATAAGAAATTTGGGGTGGGACATCCCGAAAAAAGAAAGGAGAGCGGAGATAAAAGATAATTCACATGTTTTGAAGATAACAGCTACCAAAGATTCCTAAAGGCAAAAAATGGACAAATGTTTTGCATTTTTAAACAAGTTACTAAACCAACTTAAAACCTTATGGCTTTGATTGGTTTCAGTATTGATCGAAATTGATCGATCATATCTGAAACTTTGCAGTTCCAGAGGGGTTTTCGCTCGGTCGCAACCAAAATCAATCTAGAACCATTGAAAATGGATCGGTTTCAATTTATCCCTTAGTCGCAGTCGGTATGACCATTGAAAATCGATTTCACCACCAAAAAAAAAAAAAACAAAAACAGTACTGAAAGGTGAGAGTACATATTTAAAGATCAAAAGAGAAAGCAAGAGGGTATAATTACCACAATTCCACCGGCCCCTCGAATGGAAGAAGTTCTCATCCCTATTAACACAAGCTGGATGGTACACCTTCGGGCAACCCCTACGGAAAAACAAAGATAAGAAGAAGATGTAGATAGAGACCCCAAGCACCAAAACACAGGCGAACAGAGAGTGGAAAAACCAGCTCACCTGCGGTCGCAGACGACAAGGCTGCCCCCATCGAAGCATATGAAGCACACCTCCTCCTCCTCCTTCTCTTTCCTCTTCACCGGCGGCCTTCCGACCTGAGCCCTCCCGCCCTGGGACTTCGGCGGGCGGCCACGCTTCCGCTTCCCGGCGCCTAAACCCGCCGGGGGCTCCGTCTCCACTACACCCGCCTGCACGGCCTCCTCTCCCACCATGCCGTCACCAGGGGCGGCGGTGGACTCGGACACCAAAACCTCCTCCTCGTCTCCCGCAGAGGCGGTGGGGTGTTCCGCGGGGGATCCCACGAGCTGAGAGTACTCCGTTCCGTCGACCGCATCCGCAGCTTCTCCCACCTCCCCGTCATCGCGTCCCCATAGGCCCGCCTCCTCACCCGCCGCCGCCTCCGGCGACTCCGATAGCTCGATCGGGTGGGGGGAGAGGAGAGCGTCCGAGAACTCAGGCTCTAGTTCCATAGATCGAGAATCTAGGGTTCGATGAAACATTGCCATTCTATCGGCGTTTGGCTGTTACGAGCGGCGACGAGCGGAGGAGCGAGAGAACAGAAGCGGTGGAGAATGGCGATGCCTCGGTTCGGAAAATCGGTTTATTAGGGAAAATTGCACTTTACTCCCCTGAACTTTAGCTCAAAAACACTTAACCCCCTGTAGTTTATTTTGTTCCAAATCGCACCCTAAAGTTTGAAATGTTAGCACAATACCCCTTTTGTCAACTACTTATTTTACCTGATCAAAACTGAATTGAAGGGGGCAAAATGTAGTTTTCAAACCAGAGAGGGGTTAAGTGTTTTTGTGCTAAACTTCATGGGGGGCAAAGTGTAATTTTATCTTAAATGGTTTCCAGACTCCAGTGGTCTGCACACGACCGCGGTCAGGGGGGTGAGTGACGAGTGAGAGAAGGAATCGGGTTCGGATTTATTCAAGCCTCCCAGATCAGATGACGTCACAACCGTCCGATGGCAGGCGTACCGATAGGTGAATCAGCCATGACTCGTTGGACGGATGTGATCCCATCAAGAAAAGCAGGAGAAACTCTAGAAACACAGACGAGTACGTACACACGCGGATTATCGGTCCAGATGGCATTCGGATACCCAAACCGCCTTTAGTGCTATGCAAAGACTTCAACAAAATCATTATATTTAGTGAAATACTGAAACTAATGTTTTAAATGAATAAATGAGAAATGAATATCTAGGGGAGGGGGGGTTGAAGAGTTTTCCCATGTCTAACCTGACTTGCACAAACCTTAATCCATTTTGCCCGTGGAAGCCCAACCTGTGCTTGCCCATTCTATTTGCTCGGGTTCCTCGGTTGCTCAGGTTGCCCAATTTGCAAAATAATGGACGAATTACCCAATTAGAAATGCTTGTGCACATAAATAGATGAAAAAAAAAAACCAAAAGATTTTTGAATTAGATAAAAAAAATCTTTGAATTGCATAACGAAAACATAAAGTCCAACCCAGATCCTCACATATTTCAAACGAATTCTTAGCATTTAACATAAAACAAACAGTCTTTGATTTCCATAAAAAAAAATTATCAAAACATTCACCTTAGTGTGTCACTTCCTCGGGTTCCTCGAGTTGGGAAGATCGGTGCCAAAACCTGTCCAAATTGAAATTGGGCTGATCTTTTTTTGTCCAAACCCATCCAAGTTTTTAACTAGCTTTGCCCATGCTTGTCCATTGTTCGGGTTGGGTGGATCGGGTTCGGGTCAAACCCACCTAAGTCTCACCCCTAGCCATCAGTCAATAACTAAGACTTCTGAAGCGGGGAAGCGAAAATGGATGGTGAGGCATCCAAGTCATGGAATTAGTCCCACATCGTATGTAGAGAAAAGTTTTTGGGCTATATATAAGTTATCATCCATAATACGGGAGTGTGGATGCTACATAATGCAGAGTCAGATTGGCCTTCCTAGGGTAGGGAGGCGGATGGAGCGCGGATGCTACATAATGCAGAGTCAGACCGGACTCCCTAGGGTAGGGAGGCGGATGGATTGTGGCGGCCTAAATCCAAGAGCCCACAGTAGGGGGACGGGTGGATTGTGACGATCAAGAACCAAGAGCCAATAGTCAATACTCCTGAGGTGGAGAAAGGTAAAATGGATGAAGTAAGATGAGGTGAGGTGTCAAGTCCATAAATTAGTCATGTATCGTAGGGGTACAACTCAGTTCAGATTTGAGCCAACCTGGAACTAAACCGAGCTAGTTCCAT